>JBBPDB010032226.1:0-11796 GCA_037974465.1 Brachypetersius altus | reverse complement strand
TATTCTCCTTTCTGTTTAGTGGATAGAAGGACTATCCATCCCACGTTTGTGTAGCGGTGTGTATACACCTTTGAAAGTGTATTACTGGGTAGGGTTGAAAGTCAGTAACCATACTTTGGATCCTTTGGCTCTCTCCACCATCATCACTCCATAAGCGCGAGCTCTCTCATGTTGTGCGCACGAGCTGTGTACTGCGGAACAGACTGCATTTTGTGCGTGAAATTGCAAATAACGGCAGTGTAGGCGAATAACGAATATTATAAAAAGTTACAAAAGGCTGGTCAAAGCTACACTGTGACCCACACTGGTCTCTGTGCATGTATTCCTGAGTTCAAGTTTGGCTTTCTAGCCTTCCTCCCGAGGCTAGCATCACATTTTTTGTTATAGTTTTGTGAATGCAGTTGAAGAATAGGTGGGAGCCTATAAGTGAAGATTTCATTTTTAGGTTTATGTTAACCACTGAAAGTAATAAATGCATTCTGCTCAGGCTTATTTTAAAACAAGTGTTATGTTCAAATGAAGGTTAAATTTGAAATGTGATTGATTAACTCCCATTAATTCTTTTTATTGGTTGACAATCAAAATGAAAGGTGTTCTTTGTTCTCTGCTTGCTAAGTGACAACAATGATTATTAGAAATGTATTTAAAACAATGTTTTTCATTGCGTTGCTTCTTCATTTTTGCCAAACCCTTGTATAAAATTCTTTGGGTCACCATAACACCCTTTCTCTAATGTTCCACTACTTATAGCAGTAAAGCAGTGGTCATCACTCTCTGAGACAACAGAAAGCCAGATTTCCCCAGAGCCTCATAGCACAACAATACTCATTTTATGGCTGTGATGATATTGCTTTCAATGCTTCCTCTATTGTTCAGCAGTTGTTGCCAGACCTTCTGGGAAACATAACAAAAAGTTTGATATAGCCATTGCCACTGCTGAGAGGTGTATTGTTTAATTGTGTTTTGTGATTTAAACAGTAATACATAGTATGATTTCACTTCTAAACGTCACACTTACTGCTGTAATATCTAACCTGAAGCTCATTGAAAAATTGGAAAGAGGTTCTACTTCCAATTCAAGTGTAGAAGCTGAAATTACAGCTTCTACGCTTGAATCTAGTGAAAATTACACAGTCATTACAGAATGCGAAACATGTGATTCATGTTTTTACTTATGTAACTTACTTTAGATAAGAATGATCAAATGTATTTCAAAGCAATAATAACTCTGGATCTCTAAGAAACAAACAGTATCTATTTTAACAGGCCTTTTACCTGCGTATAATGAGTGCAGACAGGTCCGGAGCACCTGTAGGGACAGTAGGGGTTACACTCCTGTGGGTATGGGTAGCTGAAGTAACGAACCTCATCATACCATGCTTGCACATGGAAGGTTGGCGGCCTGTCTCTGCAAAACAAAGAAATAACATCGTTCACCGTGCAAGAAAACCAAACCATCAAAATGTATCAGTAACTGCATCCTTGATGTGCTTTAATAGAGCACTTAAGAAATTGTGCACTGAAATTACTTAACTGAAATGTATAATTATTGCAAACATTATATAACTTCTGTTTTCAGCTCACTAACAGAGTAACTTCACTCATAATTTGCCAATAATTCAGTAGTTGAGGTGAATGATTTGATATCACGCGTTGCTTGCAGATACTTTCACAGTGTAGGTGGCATATTTGCAATATTTGCATTCAAAACCACCAGTGAACCTAAACGGGGGGGGTGCAGCGCTCTATGTCTCGGTAGGGAAAAAGTGGGGGGGCTGCTGTCCATGGCTTGACTGTTGTCCAGGTGGTGAAAAGTGTGGGAGCAACAAATGATTTTGAAATGCAGCTATAATGGTTCCTCCACATCTAATGGATTTAAACTATACACTTTAGACAAAGCTTTCTCTAAGCTATCACAAAACAACATTTGCGCAACTAAGTTGGTGTCTTTGTAAATATTTCATGTATTTTATGTAATCATTTCTAATAGGGGGCTTTTAAGTGTCCGATTGCCATCTTCATGTCTATAAAAAAATGTGACCCTATGAGTTTCTCTAAAAAAGGGTAGGTATGGCTTTGTTTACATTTTAATAACTGAATTGCACATAAAAATGGCAAAATTCTCCTTTTTGTTAATGTAGAAATAAAGTACATTGTAATAAAAGTCTGATTAATATGTCTTTTTAGTGTATCCTCAAAAATGACATCCAAACTACAATAAGTCAACATTTAACTTCAGTTGCATTTTATGCTGAGATAAATGCAGACTTTATTCTATTAGGCAGAATGGAAATGTGTGGCATAATTAAATTAAGTTCATCCAGTGAGTTGCGTTTCGTTGACTACAGGCCTACTGCTGTGATTAAAAGACCCTTAAAATGCTGATGTTCATGATGTCGACAAAAATTGGACTGAAAATATATCCATATATCCTCCCTTTTATAAAAGACTGTCCCTGCTGCTGATCTAGACAAACGTACCATGTAGCTCGGAGCTGAATTCATGAAAGAATCACTCCTCAAAGAGCATCAGTTATTAAAACTATATATATCTGCAGTATACTGGATATTCCTGCAATTAACTACTTCATCCTAAAATTGCTGATGGTGATGATGAATGAAAAGCTCATAAGACACGGTTCCCAGATGAGACCTTGTCCTCACTGTTTGTGAACTGTGTCAGGCAGTGGGTATAAAGAAATGCGAAACCTTCAGGTTAGCTATAAATACATTAGCTATCAGTTAGCACAAAGCTGTTTCTACAGTGGTAATGATAAGGCCTGTCATGACCATGAAGGTTTAGCTGATGATTGCCGTTATTCATTGCAACTAATTATAAATAATTGCGATTATAGATAGCTCCTATAGATAGCTCCTATAGATATGGTAGCTCCTAAATGGAGACAAACATCTTGAGCTCACACCTAAAGGTGTTATTAACATACATCAAATAAACAAACATTACTCACTGCTGCCCCCTAAAAGTGCCATTAACATGTATCAAAAACAAACAATATTCACTTCTTCCCCCTAAAGGTGTTAACATACATCAAATAAACAAACATTACTCACTGCTGTCGCCTAAAGGTGTTATTAACATTTATCAAAAACAGACATTACTCACTGCTGCCCCCTACAGGTGTTATTAACATATAACATATATCAAAAACAAACAATACTCACTACTGCTCCCTAAAGGCGTTATTAACATATATCAAAAACAAACATTACTCACTGCTGCCCCCTACAGGTGTTATTAACATATATCAAAACAAACATTACTCACTGCTGCCCCCAAAAGGTGTTATTAACATATATCAAAACAAACATTAATCACTGCTGCGTCCTAAAGGTTTTATTTACACATAAAAAAAAAACATTACTCACTGCTGCCCTGTAAAGGATTCAAATCAACAAAAATGACTGTCCACTGAAAGTATTAGAGCACCAGTCTGATTTCTTTTTGTTTATTTTTTATGCCTTCATAATACTTTCATAAATAATAGTGGGCATCTTACATAATTGCAATTAGCCCATTCAGTTGCAAATAGGTCATAACTGTGACAGACCTAGTAATGGTTAGAAAAACTTGATTAATCAAGCTTGACTAAAGGAACGCTTTGACTGTCTAACTAACTAAGACTGTGGTAATTCACACTCAGAATTTTTGACTGACCTTCTCCTTTACTCTTCCTTTTTGTGGTTAGCATCTATGAAGTATGGTATGTGTGCATTAGTGCTTTGGCTGATTTGTAGCCCTCACCTGCCCCAGTGTGCACCCAGGTTTTGGCCGATCTGTGTGAGCAGGTGAGGAGGCCCGTGCTCCCAAAGGCAGGTGTGAGCCCAATCTTCAGCACTGCGTTCCAGCTCTGTGTCCCAAACCTGGCAACACACACATGCACACACACAAACACAGAAAGACAAGAAATATATATAAAATTATAATTATATAATAAATTATATACAGGGTAATCAAAATGTACTTTGTAAGATGTCTTAAAAGAAGAAAAAATAGACTACAAAAATAGTTGATAAACTTGAAATAAACTATTTTTATGTAGATAGTTTTAGCTTATTTGGCTTATTTCTAGAAATAATAATAGTGAAGAAAGAAACCAGAGCTCTGCAGCATACATGATCTCTAAAAACCTCACAAATAGATTTTAAACACAAATGGTAACAGCTATGCTGCCTGACTCCTTTATGGCAGCTTTGAGGTACAAGCAGTTTAAACTGTCACGATTTTATCTTTATCAGCAAATAAAAAAAATACAAATAAAAACTGAAAGTTCTCTGAAGATTTTGGGTTAGTAAATAAGGGGCAATGTTTCTGTCAGACATCATAACCCTTGCTTCCCATCACCACCACTTTGTTTGATGAATGATGATTGAATTTTTGAAAAATTGTCTTTTAAATACTAGCTATATTTGATCAAAAGCACACCATCAGCATCACCTACTTACAAAAGCTCAGCTTTAAAGAACATTTCTCCTGTTGTCCTACAGAAACATGTAAGAAAAACATCCTCTCACAAAACACAATTGCCAACAGTTTTGTTGAATTGTTGTAATTTCTTGAGGCTGCTCACTGTACGTCAGTTCATGATTGTTTGGTCACTGCAATGCTTTGATAGAGATCTGAACATGGGTCAGCAGCAGTTTAAAAACTATAATGTGTTCTTGCATCACTGACTTTGGACAAAGAAGTCAACTATACCTGAAAGGCTGCTGATCTGGGTTAAATGGCAATTGAAGCATACCTCTTTGCGGGACCTGCGCTAATGCAGATCAGGGCTAATTGAAAATTACTGATATACTTCAAACTCCCTTTAGCTGCTAATGTGTTCCATGTGTGAATGTATGGCATTCGCATGTGTTTCAAGTATAAACAAGAGCCATTCTTTAAATCCCAAAAGGTTTACTTATTCCAGTAAATCATGTTACATTAAACCAGTTCCTGATAGAAGTAAGAGAAACAGTCAAGAGTTCTTTTGGCTCGGACTTCGGTTAGTCTACCCCGGCTTAGCGCACCCTGTTCTCTAATGGTGCTGAAGAAACAAACTAAATTACAGGCAAAATTCAGGCTTCAAGGTGCCTGACACACCAAACATGTCTACCAAACTACAGTAATCCCTGCTTTTCACAGGGGTTACGTTCCAAGAGCACCCGCGTCTAGTGAAAAAAAAGCCTAAAAATCTGCCCCCAAATCTGCTCCCAGAACACTTTGTCATTTTAACCTCAGTTTCATGCATTACCCTTAAAGAAAATGTAAAGGTAAACCCGCATTTGCCTTCTTTTTTCATTTAAATTTGCCATCGAGATATGCAACTCGCAAGGTTGCGAGACAAAAGTATTGGGACACCGCAGCAAGGTGAATGGCTTTCTGAGAATAAAAGCTGATCTACCCAGGCTAAAAATACAAATGAAGACTCGTTGAAAAGGTCTCCTGGAGATCTACAGAAATGTGGAGTTTGAAGTGTCTGAGTGCTTTCCCCGCCAAGATATGCAACTCGGAAGGTTGCAGGATAAAAGTATTGGGACACCGAGGCGAGGTGAATGGGTCCCCTTGTGTGAAAACATCCACAAAAAAGCAAAAAAGGCAGAGGATATTTGCAGTTTCCTCATTATTGTGGGGATTTTCGTGTAAAACTATTTTTCGGTTCGGTTCTCAAAAAAAAACTGTGTGACTGAATCCGTGACTCCTGATCCGCGTAAAACTGGGGGTTTACTGTACATTATTTATTCCTCTGAATATTGAGTCAGATGTCATTTTACCTAAGATTTACTGCCTTTTATCAGAGAGGTATCCCAAAGCCATGCCTTTGTTTTGATTAACAGTTCCAAAATCAGATTGGCTGAGCTGTTTTCCAAAGTTGTAACCAATATGAAATGCACAAATAGGATCACTAGGAATCTAGGAATGGGTCTAGGAATGAAAAAAGTTAATTCAGTCAGTCATTGCTCATGTAAATTAATAGACAAACCATCTTTTAATCCGTTTGGAAATGGGCTGTAAATGTGAAGAGCTGCAACAATATATTTTTATTTGTATTATATTTTTTATATATTGTTACTTTTTAACAATTGTTACTGCACTGACTGTTCTAAATGTCACAGAAAAAAACTTTTTCTGAAATACTGTTCACAAAGAGCTCAGAGGATGACTCTCTTGGTGGGTAGGAAGGCCTCCCTCCCATTTACTCAGTGTGATGCTAAACAGCAACAGCATGTGTTAGAATTGGCAGTTTGTTTTCTGTTCCAGGCACGTCAAGCAATGTAATGATGTTGAGATAGCGGCAGGTCAAAAAGATGCAATGGTTGGCATCATGTGACTCAGAGAAAGCAGCTAAGAATATTCCAATGGCTACTGTTAGTAGTGCTACCGACACTACCAACTGGAATACTTTAAGCTGTATTGGTTCTGTCCAGAAATTTAGCAGCTACTTCGACCGAACATTTGGTAGCTCATCAAATCACAGCTTAAGGCTACGTTAATTCATATGCATCTCACATAGTTTCACTTAATTTACTGGTGAAAAACATCAGCTTGCCTTCATACACAGTAAAAATACTGCCGGACATGCCTATTAAAGTGTAAACTGTTTAAATGATGCAGCAGCCTAAAAGGCTACAAGAGTTATGTAGTGGTGGCGGCTTAGTGGATAGGACACTCGCTTCTGCGCCAAGAGGTTATGGGTTCGAATCCTACCTTCAGCATACCACCACTGGGTTACTGAGCAAGACTACAAGTTGCCACCTGTACTTAGAGAATGGAAGTTGCTTTGAGTAAAAGTGTCTGGTAAATGTACATATTTATTATGATACCACTTATTTATGCATCTGTTTTTGCTATTTTTCTTACAGTTTTAGATTCTTCATTCTCCACCATCTTGCTAGAACTCCCTAATCACACAATACCATTAACGATGGGTGTGAGGAAGGCCAGCAGGTTCTTCTGAGTACCATCATATCTTTTCATCACATTTTTGCTAAAGGATAGCTTAACGTGCTTGAAAGAGAACAAAAACTGCACATTCTTTTACGGAAGATTTACAGATGCCCATGCTTGGTAGCATTGCCTTGATTGAGGAAAGGGAGGGTCTTGAGTGCACTATTGCTTTATGACACTGACCGAGCTTTTGGCAGACAGTACAGGGCTTTTCACATTGTTTACTTCACGTAACGCCTCATTAGCAGTTACGCTAGCCTTTTGGGTGCAGTCTAGCTGAAATATGAATCCTCTGTGACCTGCTCAGCTTGCTGTTCAGAGCAATTACCCTGAAGACGGCGGGAGGGCCTGTCCCCTCCTCCTCTTGTGGGGGCCCACACGCAGCGGTGGGGTTCCAAAGATGGACAGATTAAACACAGAACAGTTATTAGACCCAGTAGACCACAGATGGCTTCAGCTTATAAAAGAGCCTAAAAGAAAGAGACTGCTCAGAGTTTTTAAAAGCCATTTTTCTACAGTAGATAGGGACAGGCTCCAGCGAGACCACGGCAAAGCAGAGCTCTGTTCTGCTGCCATACTGTTGTGCGCGCCGCGTATTGTGGTTGGGGGTGCCACCGACCTTGAATAGAGAGGGAAGTTTCAATAAAACACAATCTACTGTGTTCTTAAAGCGCTAGATTTGGCAGACATAGACATTCTCATGCTAAGTATTGGCACCCTGAACAGCTGTTTGTGTTAATATAACAAAACTGTATAAACAGGTTTATTTTGGACAAGGACAAGGAAAGTGAAGCTGCTTAGGGGGCTGCAGACAGTACCCCACACTGTTCATCTTCTAAAAATAATGAAATAACAATAATGTAGGTACTGTAAAGACAAAATGTGCTGCTTAGGGTGGAGTCCGTAATTACATATTATGTGTTATATTACATCCCTAGCCAACTATTGGCCACTTTGGGGGATAAAACTAGTTCAAAAAGTGTACGCCGAGTTGTTGCCTGGTTCTGTTTCAAAAAGGGTCCTGTACTTTTCCTTAAACTCATAGGGACCTTAAATGCATGCTTTTCTTCTGTTACTATTTTATCAGTTCTGCTAGTTTAGAATCTCCACAAGAATGTTTTCTATTCAGATTTTATAAACTATCATTGGGCAAGGAACATCATGCTTGTTGATGTTCATTATAAGAAAATGCTCCAAGACTTTACATTATTGTGTGCTTTTGGCCGTTGTTGGTCTTTTCCTTTCACTGCATGCTCACATATGAGCAACCATACAGGTGAACTACTGCCCTTATATCAATGATTCCCTTTGGGCTGGACCCCACTCTGAAAACAGAAGACCAACAACAGAAATATCAGCAGCAGACTGTTTTACAACTTCATAAACAGTTATTAATTTAATTTTTTGTGATTTTTCCATTCTGATTTTGCTGGATATTAACACAACACTCAATTTCAGCAAAGTGCAAACATCATTAATATTTTACACCTGGGTTCACTAGTATATATGTAATCATTCTATCATGCGATGAGCATTCAAACGCTAGATTTAAGTTTGTGACTTTGGGCATGACACAAATAGAAACTGTGCCACATATGAACAACCTGGTTGGTCATCACTGAACTTCATTCAGAAAGAGAGAGGAGAGTGAAGGGTGTAATATGCCAGTAATATGCCAGTAATAAGATGTTTAATATAATCTCCCTCCTTCCCCAAGCTACAAACTCTTGTCCATTCATCACTGGTCAGTTTCTGACCACAGGACTACTGTTATTATTATTATTTGGGTGGTGGACCATTCTCAGCAGAGCGATGGCACTGAAATTCTAGTGGTAGAGGGATGGTAGAGTGTGTGATTCCGGTATGAGGCTCTGCTTTTTGCAGGGGTTTTATACTCAAAAGCATCACTGCTTGGTTGAGAGTTATCCACCCTAAAATATCCAGCCAAGAGTGGCTCTGTGGTCAAACACTGACCGCTGATGAAGGGTTTATGGAGTGCAAACACAAACTGTGCAGCTGCAGATCTCTAACTAAGGTGGAGCTACAAGCAAGGGGGTTCTGATAAAGTGGCCTGTAAGTGAGTAGGTTTTAGTATTTCCTTTAGCTGTGATGTGGTCATTCACCAAACAAGCATAATTATGCATTCCTCTCTTCTCCCCACATCTTTTTCATTTCTAGCTAACCAGCATGGAGGTCAAATGGGCAAACAGGGGTTTATCGAAAAGCCACTTGTCTAAAAGTCTTTGGTTTATAGGATTGTCATGACTCCACATGTCATGTTTCTAGACCTGAATAGATGCTATAATTGCTAATTTGCTATAAAAGCAAATCTGCTTTCAGTCTTGCATCAGCCCCATTTTACTGTTATAAAATAAAAATGTTCTACGGTGCTGATATCATCCAATTAAAGAAATAGTTTGGTCAAAAGTTTCAAATTTACACAATTGCCCCCATAATACTAAAATGTTGAAGTCTAACCAATATGTCCTTGGTGTCTGAAACTTAACATCACACAGTTATAGGCAAAATTCCTGCTCATATACAATATTATGCGATGTTTTTGGACATTTTATTTCATAGATAACTGTCATACAAGGTTAGAAACCACATTAAAAAAGGTGGCTCAAGTAACTTTAAGTGTGATGAGTTAGTCATGCAAAACACTAATTAGTGCCTATATGGACTCAGATCACACACAAGACATTGGGTCAGGCTTGAGACCAATGATGAGGTGTTTTTTCATGTAAATGGTTTTGATGGTTTCCATCCATTCTTGTGTAGCCATTTGTGTTTGGAAGATTGATGTGATTGGAAGATTGATCTCCAAGTCTGATTTCCATTTCTTTTTTGTGCTCTTGGGTCAGTAAAGTTAAGTTAAGTAAATGTTTACCTCAGATGAAATTCAATAAACCCCTTATTCAGAACATAAACTTCAATGAATAAATTACTATAGTATTTTAACAGGCTTCCCATTTTCCTCATGGTAGTTTCAAAAACTAAGCAGTTCAAACACATTTGTAGTTATAAGGTTTCATAGATAGATAAATAGATAGATAGATAGATAGATTGATTGATCGATAGATCGATAGATCGATAGATAGATATGCCTTCACTGTCATTGTACTGAAGCAGGATGCTACACATACAACTTTGGTCTAACTCTGAAATCTGGGGGAAAAAAATTCGGTGTTAGAAACATTGTTACTATAACACATTACAGCTCAGCTGGAAGGCCTCATTACGCCTGGCTGCACTGTGGGAACTATCAGCAACAGCCACAGCACCTCACCTCTCTACATTTCATTAAAAATATCCTCCTGGGAGAACAACTCTCTGGCCTTCTATTTCAAGAGCCAATGTTCAGCTGCATTGTGGCCAACATGGGCAAAAAAGTCATGACAGAAGAGTGTAAAGGGGAGTTCCAAGAGCTAGTATGTGATATTTGGTGAAGGCACACAGCTTCACAAGAAAGGAACCCTCTGGCTGGAGGCCAGCAGCAGCAAGCTGGTAGAGGCGGTCAAAGTTTGTGTGTTTGCATGTATCTGTGCGTGTGTGTGTATGTATGTGTGTGTATGTGTGTGTGTGTATGTGTGTGTGTTTGTGTGTAATGGGGCCCCCAGCTGACCCAAACTGTTTGCAGTAGACCACATCTTGAACAAACTGGTAGTCTGTAGTTTAAAATTCATTTTTTGCACCTCTGCTATCCCAGTGTGAAACCCCTGCACTGATTTGGACAGGTGTAGGCCGCATGCATACACTGGGCAGAGATTTATTGAGCATTAACAATGCTGCCTTTCACTCACTCAGCTGGCTCAAACTGCTGACCTGTAAACTCGAAGTTTGATAGATGCTGAGGCATTGACATCATTTACACCGGGCGTGCTGAGGACATGTCCTCACCACTTTTTGTTATGTGCAAAACTTGTTATGGGAAAATTCTAGTATGGGCAAATTTTGTTCCCAAAAGCTTTTGAACGGACCCCTCCAGAGGTTGACAAATATGCTTTGCCACACCCCGCCCCCCTTTGATCAACAACTATGATCACCATTCCTCCAGTCAACAATTGTGACCCTTGTTATTAAGAGATGTTACCAATCAAAAACGAAGAATCCATGGTTGCCAATACCCATCTCTTTAGGGAAGTCTAACATTGTACATTAAAACATTTTCGATCAACTTTAAGGCCCTTACAGTTCCAGTAAGGGACCAATTAGAGGACACTGTTGAACTGTCAGTATTGGTTTGCAATGAATCTGCTGCAAACAAGTAATGCATGCAAAAAAGCATGTGATGTGTCCTCTGCACACGCAACACACGTCCACATGCTTAAACAATGAAACTTAAGTGTATTTTTATAATAAAACATTTTATGTATTTAATGACGATGATGTATTATGTTTTGTATAATAAAACATTTGATAACACTCTTAAAGTTACCGTACTCACCATTTACTCTCTAGACAGTGAATGTATTATGGAAAGAAAGCTACTAAAACAGTCTGTTTTAAATGCATTGTTTTGCAATTTGAAAAAAAAGAACAGTATTTACCTTTATATCATCTGCTCCAATATGGTCTATAACATAACCCCACCTATTTAGGCCGAAGTTATAAGGAGTTTTGCTGTTAGACAGCTGTTTGAATGAGTTTCAGTAGAGGGCAGCAAATCAGAACTGAGGTCATTTACATATATGATGCTTAAAGAAACAAAAAGAGCTTGTAGAATTTTAAGAGATGAAGATCATATTTGATTGCATGAGAGACCATGGGGTAGGGCTGGGCGATTAATCGAAAAGTAATCGAAATCGACATTCAGAACCTATAATCGATCAAATTTTCCCAGGTCGA
>JBBPDB010032216.1:0-11796 GCA_037974465.1 Brachypetersius altus | reverse complement strand
CACCAGCTACTACCACAAAAGTTTATCCACATAAAGCTCTGGAAAAAATAAGAGACCCCTGCAGTTTATTATTAAATCAGCATCTGTATGTGTATGACAGACCTTCTATGCCAGGGCCTGTTAAATTCATACACAAACACCTCATTCTGTTTTATGAGGGACTGATTAGTGATCACCTGAATCACATCTTATTTAATAAGGAAAAGTATAAAAACACAGCTGTAATCAACACTCTCCTCTCACAATGAGACCAGTTGGATGATAAACACTACTAGAAGTGCGTAGGTAATTATTTCCATTTTGCTTAAGAGTGAGCAAGAGATTTGTTGTCTTTTAATAATTCAGTTCCGTTTTGATATGTTGTCATATTTGCTTTAAAATGATGCTTTAAAGAACAATCTTTTTAATTGGAAGTGAGGAGAAATATTGTCAGCGGTTCTTAAAAACTATGGCAAAGCTGTTCAGTTCAATACTTGCTCCTATAAATGATTCAACCAGAGAAAATGTTTGCGTTTTTCCCAGAGCTGTGTATTCCACTGTGTGAGTTAAGGTGCTTTGTGTTGCTGATGCAGGTATTCACACACAGCTTGTGTCTTAATAGAAGAGCACTAACCAACAGACCACATAACTTTGAGGTCACCATGCCTGTGGGCTAGAAGGGTATAAAGCTCCCAAGGATTGAGCTAATCATCCAACATCACTACCTGAGCACACTGCAATCAAATCCTCACAGAGGAGTAGAGTAGGAGTCTACCTCTATTAAAGCGTGGCTCCACCTCATCAATACCCCTGATTTCAGACAAAAAGCTTCTACAGATGTTTTAACACAGTGCATATGTCATATAGTCCTGATGCTTCGAAACATTCCATTTGATTGCAGTTAATACCGTTAATATAATTAACCCTTGTTCATAAGGTGGAGACATGAGTGTTTAGGACCCTTCACTGTGTTTTCCACCAATGTACAGTAAAATTTTTCTGCTGGTGCTTTATAAGATAAGAGAGAACTTTATTTATCCCGAGGGGAATTCTTTTGTCATAAACATGCTTAATGCAACAAGAGGAATAAAGATAAGACGGCAGGTGATGAAGGGATGAGACAAGATTCAGTAACATACAGATAAAGTTAAATATATGTGCAATATAACCCTAGCTATACTCTAACAATAACTTATTTTCAGTGCAATATACTTATCATAATACTGTGCAATATATCTTGATGTGCAAT
This sequence comes from Brachypetersius altus, assembly GCA_037974465.1. NCBI lineage: Eukaryota > Metazoa > Chordata > Actinopteri > Characiformes > Alestidae > Brachypetersius > Brachypetersius altus. Next base: position 10,568 of record JBBPDB010032216.1, on the reverse strand, counting down.
ACTGTTACCTATGTGCAATACATTTCGATTCCAAATACCTCTTCTCTCTTGATAACTGCATTTTTGTAATTTCACAATTCAATTTTCTGATAAAGGTACTTAGACGTAACTGTGTTTTCTACTTACTGTACAGAGTGTTCTAATTTTAACTTAAACTATATTCTCCTCTTAGTATACTTTTTATTATGGGTAAGTTATATTATTCTTTTCTTAATATATTTCTAGTCTGAGTATATTTTATTATATATTCATTTATTTTTTATTCTGTATTGTTCTGTCTTGTGTGAGTGTGCATTCGTGATGTGAACAATTACCTCCGGGATAAACAAAGTTCTCTGATTCTGATTCTGATTCTGAGTAAAACTGCGACTGAAGCGTTTGGGACCTCTAAATGACTGACTCGGGGATCAATAAATAATTGAATCGATTTACCAAAACAGACGCTCGAAGAAAGAATCGGTTCGTCATAGTGACTCGGGTTAAACCAGCATTGTGGGGCTCCGAAACGTGTTTGAACGCGCGCATGCGCTCATAGTCTGACGAGCACGTCACTCATTTGACCATAGACGTCTACGCATTTTACAATATGATGAATATGTAGTTTATATAGAAGCACAAACAAATAGACTCTGCAGCAAGTTATATTTCACGTTACACAAACATCTAGTCAGCAATCGATAACTTAAATATACTAGGAGACATTGTAATAACTTGCATTATAATAACTACTATACTATAATCATACTGTAGCCTACACAGTATTTTAATATAATAGCTATATTATAAGACATTAAAATATAAGACATATGTACTACATTAATATTTTTATATAAATATATATATGTATACATATATGTCACATATATACAGTGTATATTACAGAATATCACACACACACACACACACACACACACACACACACGCGCGCGATTCTGATTCTGATGTACTGTGTAATGCTACTTTATAATTAGGAAAAATTATGTCTAGAACAAAATCCTCACTTTCAAGCTTTTTTCGCCAGTAAAGTATTGCATAACATCGGTAGTTTACCAAAAACTATTTGTATTGAATGCTTCAGAAAATAAAGTATGAATAAATAAATAAATAAATAAATAAGCAATTCTGTCCAATCGCTGCGGGTTTCTCACGTTTCGGTGTGAAACTTCTGCGCATGTGCCGAGGCTGCCAGATCCAGAGGCAGCCCGAGAGTGTCTGTCTCAGTCAGGTCTGGAGTCGGAGGTAAAAAAAAGAGCTGTTCAGTTACAAATATCGATTGTCTGTGTCGGACATATGCAGGAGAAAGACGTAGACAGTTTTTTACTTTGCTTTGTGTGTTTGTTTGCCCTGTAGAGTGACTCCGGGTCTTGGCTATTTGATCAGCTGGATCAGGAGAGCTAACCGAGTTAGCTGTGTTGGCAGCCTGGAGAAAGTTGTCTCTCCTCCACTCGGAAGAAGACGTTGGATCGAATAGGCACGGAGAGTCGGTGTCACTATGTCTGCTGGACTCCTCACAACCGTTTCGAGGTCGTGTTTGAGCTGTATTTGTGCTTCAGACCGAAAATATTCGGTTTAATCGGCAGCAACGATAACGATTATTCGGCTAACTCGTAGCTGGCCTCGCTGCTGCCTCGCCTTTTTTTAGTTCAGAAACAGAAACCACGCTGAATAAAACAATAACTTTTTATAACTTTTTTCATACTCATAGACTTTTTTGAACTTAGAAAAGTTGTTGCTATCGATATAGTTCAAAAGAGGAAGGCTGGACACAACAACAAACAAAAACCACAACAAAAAATCTTGGCTATCTAAAAATCTCTAACAGAGGTGGAGTAGTCTAAAGTAAATTTTAAAGGGAAAAAGCCATATACAAGCAGCTACCTTCATTTAAAAGGCCTTTCCAATTCTCAACCCTGCTGATCTTCAGCCCAGGTCTGTGCAGGACTCCAGTTTTCCTGTTTCAGGTTGTGATCAACAGCCAGCGAGCCATGTGGCTCGTGTCCCACTGACCAATATGGGAGGATGTGTGGGGAGAGAACAACAGGGGTCCCGTGGACCGGGGTCTGCTCGGGGCGGAAGAGGTCAGAGGAAACGTGGAGGTAAGACTGCCAGGTAGAAGGCGTATTCATTTCCCTTGTAAAATGCTGACTACTTTCTGACAGTTGACAAGAGACGAGTGTCTTGAATAAGTACTAGTGGGGAATCTCGTGGATGCTTAGGGAGTTAACCCCCTGTGATTGGAAGGTCGTTGGTTTGAATTTCAGGACTGTCAGTGAGGTACCCTTGAGCAAGGTACTGTCCCCACACCTGGCCGGTGGGTGCCTGCTGCTTTGCTTGGTGAATGGGTTAAATGCGAAGGAGAATTTCTGTGTTCTGTAAGGGGCCACTTTATCATTTTAAACTGGTGCTGGTTTCTGACTGGGAAGTGCTGAAATATGGACAAACTGTTCTGGTATCAATATTTATGCAGCTGTAATGCATTCTAACGTAGCTATCAGTGTTCTAATGGATGTTGCTTGATTACATCAGTGTAAGGGAGTTGCGCTCTGCACGTCTCACTCCCTTCTCAAATTTGTAACGATTGCTTCTACATCATCATATATACAGGAAGCTCAGGAGACTGTTTAGCTTACTTCTCTAAAAAGATCATCTTTTCATGTGACATCATTATTTTGTACACCAAATTATGAATAACATCAGTAAGAGTATCGATGAGCAATGTAAGTATCAATCCCTACTGTGGAGTGTGATGACCTTGGAAAGAGACCCTGAAGGCATGATGAGAGAAACAGCCTCTTATAATTCTAAAGGATAAATAGGAAAATGTTTGGACAATAATGATGAATTATGGGTTATACAGTGAAACAAGGAAAATGTAGAATATGAGCCCTTTAGAAATACCTCGGCCAATCCATGTCTTTAATGGTTAAAGTTTGACTTTTGATGGATTGCATGAATACCTCGATTAACCAGGACACCCAGTAATGCTCACCTGGAGGTGTGATTGGTCACATTGTTAAACACTGATTGATTAGATGCTCATTAGCATATTAAAGCCTTCTATGGCTTTAATATATTGTGTTGTGTTAACATATTGTGAGCCCTCATGTGCTCATAGAACTCGTCTCAGAAATGCACTGTAATGCGACCACACCACCTTTGGCCATATAATACCTATGGTGTGATATACCACCCACATCGACCACATAAGCCAGAAGGTACATAACAATTTTAAGACCGTCTGCTGTCCTAGTTCTGAGCTCAGCTAACAGAACCTGAGTGGAGGTTTTGCGGAACGTTTCTTTCTCTAAACAACCGCGGCAAGAGAGGGACAGTGCAACTTCTCCTGAAATTTTGTAAGAAATCCGATCACAAGCGGACACTCGAGACGTGTCCCGAATGCCAGGTGTAAATGGCTCTGCTTTTTGGTCTCAGTCAAAGCACTTGTTAAGGCACTGTATAAGCAGGTTATAAAGGACTGACATTATTCATGAAGCTTTTGTTTTGGAATCTGTCCGGATTTTAAATGTTCCTTCCTCCAGGCGTGGACAAGCCCTTATGTGTAATGTTTTCTACCCCCATGTCTGACTGTGGTTGCGTTGCTGTTCAAGATTTTGATCTGCTGCCTTTCTGCACATCCCAGAGTCCACTTTGATATCCATAGGGAACAGAAATGCTCCGACTGTGAGCAGCGTCTGGGTTGGAAAGCTTTAAACTGAAATGCCAGTGAGGAACTAATCTCTGTCTAGCTCAGCACAATCATTTTTGCTTGGCAAATGGCAAGTGCCACAGCATTTATCATGTTAATGTTAATACATGTTAATATACCTAGTAGCCTGTTCTCTGTCTGAGAAACTGGACAGAACCAAGACATTTAGAAGAGCTGTCCTGTTGACATGAAAAACTCTCTTTCAGACGCACAAAACATTGTACCCATCTAATGATGTTGGGTTCTGTCAGAGTTGACTGTTCTCCCCAACTGATGCCTCCATTTCGCCTTTTGCCACTTCTTTTTGTTATTTCTGTAAAATATGCCACAAAATGTCTCTGAGGGTGATCTAGATTACAATATGACCTGGATCTCTTGTTTTAATTGTGTCAAAATTAGGTCAACTAAGATCTTACATGATCTAATCTTTTAGTTAGACCAGCAGCAGTAGGCTCTGTCAATACAAGTCTGAATTTAGTTGAAAGAATATGGATTTCCCCCCCCCGCTCTGTTTAAAAAGAAAAATCTTCCTCATCAACAGTAAAAAAAAATTCTTAGACTCCAAAACACATTTTATGTCACACGCCTCAAGATAACCATTGTGGGCGTAAAGCAGTACAACTCTGTTGGGCTTCATGGTTTGACATCTCACACAAATTCATTGACTACTGCTAGAAAATAAAAGCTCAGTGTTAAAATAAGACACCTGCTTGCTGCTGTTGGGTTGTTTATGTTGCTGTGGTCCCGACCAGACAGAGGAACTGTTAAAATATCTAGACTCGTCTAAAAACGTACTTTGATCAAGTGGCATATCTTTAGAATTTTTTTGATCTTCCGAAGGCCCATATTGTACTTTTCATAATTTTTTTCCAGTTATGCATACTTTTATACAAACCTTAAAATAGTTTCAACAAATCCATTTTCCAACTTGACTCTCTCTTCAAATTAGACAGGCTCTTTTGGTGTCTTTTTGAACCAATGTATGTAAATTACCATCTGATTGTTTACCCCTTATTAAAACATTTCAGCATGAATGGGCAGGGCTTATCTGTTACAAGCTAAGTAGATGGATAAATGTAAATGCATTCATTTTCATGATGTCAACACTGCATAGTCTGTGCTGATTAGCCCTGCTCCCAAAAGAGCCCAGAATCATGCCCTAGAAAAGCTGTGAAAAAGCCCTTAGGATAATGTAAAAATCTATGAGTCATCCTTCGTATGTGTCAGCCTGGGGATCATTTCTAGATAAAGGTTCTAGTTCCTTTTCTCACAAACATGCTTTGTCATGTGTACCGTGCAAAGCGAGGTTTATTCTCTTTGTAAGGGATTATTAATATTTGCATGATTTTTTAAAATTTGCATTCAGGAAAGATGATCCATATGCCTGTATATGCCTGTAGAAAGTGCCTCTGGAAAACAAATTACTTTCAACAAAGTTCAGCTCTTTTTGGACTTGCCCTATCCACCATTTATAGGTTGTTACTGGAAGTCTTGTGTAGTGGCTGTATTGCTACACCCATCCTTCCTAATTATCAGTCTATATATGTGCACCTGAATAAGAACTCTGCCCTGTTCATCTTCAACACGGACATTAATAGCCCAAATTATTAGACCCAGGCTCCTGAGAATTGTCATTTGTGTTGTTTATATTTAAGGCTTAAGGAACCAGACAGCAAAGAAAGGCAGCAAGTAACAATTTCTAGAGTAACTGTAATAAAGGTAAAAGTTAACTTCTATTATTGCTAATTTAAAACCTCAATTACTGTTAAGTGCATTGTCTTTTAAATAAATAGAATATCTCTGAAGCTGTATGACGGTGTCCTTATCTCTGATCTCTCAGCCTTTAACCACATTCAGTCATTTAAAACGCGACACAGGCTAGTTTCCTTCTACAGCAGGCTTGGGCTTTCGGCCATGCCTGGCGCATGCTAATGGAAGCTGTGATACCATAGTTGCTGGCAGCCAACACCCGCAGGAAACTGCACAACACATGGGTTATCTTTAACGACAACATGGTGCATGTGTTGTGTTTTGGACAGCAGATAAATTGTGGATTGTGAGTAAGTGGCCATGTGACCGTTACAGACTAATGATGTATACTAAGCTATGTGTTTGCTTTGTAGTGCTTCCTTTCTCTCCCTCTTCACCCCGGAGTGAAGCCTGGGTCTGGTTCTTTGAGACTAAAGGTTTTCTTAAGCTAGCATTAATAAAGTTGATGACTCTGCATGAATGTAGTTGATAAGTGGGCGTCCAGAGTAGGTTGTGCCAGTAAGGGTTTTGGTGGATAAGCTGGTATAATTATGGTTAATGAGCTCTGTACATCACTGGACCAGAAGAGTAATATTACTGTATTTCAGTACAGGGGGTTTATCGCCGGTGCTGATCGATTTTAATTCCTGCTTCCTTTCCACCTCTCTGCAGCTGCTTGTCTCGGTGCTGCTTATTTGAGTCTGAGGATCCTGTAGTTGTCTGGCAGCTCAGTGGCCACTGCAGAGGGCTGTGGAGAGTCTGCTGGGTGTGGGGATGTTTTGGGTTTTGTAAGCTGAGTTCAGCTGTTTGGCCCTCATGGCGAGGCTTATGGGTAACCACGGGTATGCACCTCCTTTGTTGTGCCTTTATAGCCGTCACAAGACAATGCCTTGCCCATGTTAGTCATTATAGGCTCGCAGTCTAAAGTGTTCGAGTGTGTGTGTATAAATCCAGCAGAAGTTAGTCTACGCTCACACAGACACTTAGATACTTTTTACAAGAACTGAATGTTTAACTCGGGCTTACTTGTGAATTTAAAGAGTCAAGAGCCTGTAATCAACATCCAGTATAGAGTAAATGCATAAAAGTAGCTGACTGGTGCCATTATGCCAGGATTGTAAAATGTTTTAAGGGAGTCCTCATTATATTATACATTTACTTAGTGTTTCATAGTCTTTTAAATGTGGCACTTGGCGCTGGATATTGAAATTCAGTACTTTTATTGTACTGACCGAATTACTGGGCTGTTTCACACTTGTAGGGATGGACTGATGGGACTGGCATTGATATATTAACAAATCTGCCGCTGAAATATTTAGAAAATGCTGAAGCTGGGATTAAATTTACCTGCATTACATTGCTGATATGTTTCTGTTTGGTAAAAATTAGTAAAATGCGAGTGTTTCAGGAATGAATTCCAGTTTTACCTCTTCCAGAGACCCATGACTGCATGAGATCACTTTGAGTGATTTTGTTTGGGCTTGTCTTTGTTTTGTCTACCCATACCAGCTTTAGAAAAGGTCAACATGACACATGGTTTCTTAAAAATGCTCTGAGTATTTTTCCATTTTTCTTCATCCTTACTTTAAAATATGTCCTCCTCTATTTCTCTTGATCACCTGCATGTAAACATGTCCATTTGTGTCCCTCTCTTGCTCTGCAAGCTCAGTTGGCCTCCTATGTGGAACAGCTGTAGAATGTTCAGTGGAATGTCAGCAGGCCCTGCCAGAAACAGCGTTTCCTGTTTAGATGTCTTCGTTTTGGCACCTCACTGCTGACACCTTTTATCTAATGAGTTTTTCTCCGTAGTCCTTTTATCTAATGAGTTTTTCCTCCGTAGTCCAAATGACTTGAATACTCCAGTAATTGTTCATTCTGTTGGTATTTAGGTTTATGTAGGTTTTCGTCTTTGAAAAAAAAAAAATCCATTAGTGAGCGCCATGTCGCCTTGCCTTTGAAAACAAACACTGCAGCACTCGTCCCCCAGCCACCGAAACTAAAAGAGCAATGGTGCTGAGAAATCACATCACACTGGCTTGGGAACATTTACGATAAGAAGTTGGTGTGAAGGAACAGTTTCCAGTATGCATCATTGTAGTGTGACTTATCTCAGCACGGTTGGTCTTTCTTGTGGGTGATTCTGAAACTCAAACCAGTGAAAGATAAAAGGACACTAAAATTGTGATGTGATAGAATGATAATTCTAAATACTCCCTATAACACAGCATTTGATTGAGGGGCTACAACCCCCACTTCTATAGCAAAATAGTGTGTGTGTGCAGCTGGGCTTCAGCCTGACTGTTATTGCATTGTTGTGATGAAAATAAGTAGATAAGTGTAATTTTAAGAGTGGTCTTGACAGTGAGTAACTGATTACTTGTTCAGAATAGCAGAGAAATGATCAAAGCCTGAAACATACTATTCATGCTAGCCCTAATATCTACCCTTTAGCCTTTTTCTATTGAAGCTACAGAAATGTAAAGTAGATAATTTAAAAAAACTTTTACACATTCACATGTTTAGCAGATGCTTTTATTATTAAGAAAGGAAAGCTATGTATTGAATATCCTTTGTCCAAACATAAATGCATTTTGGTAATCAGTCCTGCCGTCTTCTTAACCCACGTTAAATGTTTCAGCAGTAGTTCAGTAATAAAATGCACTTTTGCCTGCACTACCCAAAATATGGCAATATAAACCACAAAATCACCCCTCCCACTACCTTTCACCTGCCAGAGTCTGAGTGGGAGCGTAGCAGCCGAGTAAATCCTCCACTGTGTCCTGATTACGTGCTACATCTAAGCCGCCCACACTATAAATAATTTGTTTGGATGAAAGGTGACCTTTTTAAACCCTTAGTAACAACCAGTCGTCCTTCTGTAGCGTCCATGGGTGTTCTTCCTTTAAATCCTTATATCCATATACTAGCCAGATGTCACACTATCGTTGTTTGTTTATTTTATTGAAATATATAGTTCTTCTGTCTCTTTAGTTTACCAGACTTTGCATTTTTTTCAGGAACTGGGCCTTATCAGCTCCCATGCAAATGGTGGGAATAACAGCCAAACAAATGAAATTTAGACATCCTTTCACCTGCACTAATCTGTACTTTCCTAAATAGAAGTGGGAGAACAAAATGTGTAGCACTGCAATGTTTTTCGGCACAATGTAATATCAATACGACTATACGGAGAGAGATCCTGCTGGTCTATTCTGACAACATTGCTTCTGAAATCTGCAAAATGGAGCACAACCTCGGTTTTCTATTGCATCTCAGCGGAAGTTGGAAAGGAAGCCAAAAAGCTGGCTTCTCTACATAAGGCTCTGTTGCTTTCAAGTGGAAAAATCACAATCATTTTGTATTGTGGCTGAAATACCGGGATAGTATTGTATTGTCGCCTCACAAGTCAGTCCATATCCTAAGAGAACGCACTTCTGCACATTTCAATTCAGTTACTTTTATTTGCTGAATCAATCACATTAGGGGAAAATGAACAGAAAAGGTGGCCTGGGCAAAAGTAGGTTGCAACGTTGACTAACGATGTACTCGCACTGCCTCCCATTGCCTTGCACCACGTCAGAGCACAGTTGTCTCCCCTCCCTACTCCCCCTGCTGGCCTGCGCTTACGCTTAATAATTCGGACCTAGGCGCACTTACGTCATCACATAATTCACTGCTTTATTCTTTTCATCCAGGGGGCTGCCAGATTAATGGAGTGCGTTCTGTACCTTCAGATACTGAACCCACAGCTTTTTTAGTTCCTTGCCACATTGTTTTATGGGTCTTTTGTCTCTGAGCATGAAGATAGTGATCAATTTCACCAGATATCTTGGAGTACTTATGTGTCGCATCCTCTTGTTTCTGTATTCCATCATCTGCCCAAATGTCCAGCAGTTCTACCAGAGACAAGTGTTGTCCCTCGGACATCATGTTTGTTAAATAGGGTAGACTGAGCTTGAATTCTGTGCTTGGGCTCGTTTAGTGATTACACTAGATGTATACTGGTCCACCTGAGCGATCACACTGGTCAAATGAGTCAGATGGGCTTGAGCATGGAAATTCGGCACTAACTTGTAGAGGATCCTATAGAAAGTCAACTAAATGTGTCATTTGACGGAAGGTGTTTTGCATACTTATCACATTGCGCATCATAAATATCGCCCACCACTACCCAGAAGATCCACATCCTGTTGACCATTTCTGGACGCATTTGTGGCAAACAGGCTAAAGAATGCCACAGATGCTGTCATAGGTTCTCACTCCCTGTTGTGGTGGGTTTAACACATTCTGTTTACTCGAAACAGGGATTCTCGTGTCATCACCCATTTAGTGGCTGTAAGCGCTATTGTTTGTATAATGCTGTTTGCAGGCATATCGTTTACCCTACATGTGCAGTTAAAGTGGGAGTGTCCTCAATGTGTCCACATAAACAAGAGTCACGGGATGCAGCTGACATCACAAACCACAGAAATGATCTCTGATGTCTGGAATTCGAAAATCTCTCCGCCCATATTGGGCAAGGTGCAGATATTGCAAAACACACTCATTATACTTTTATAGTGTGCTGTGCTTGACGCTCTTATGTAAAGGCGTACAGAGTCCAGAGGAGGGGTTCGCAAATCTTTTTTTTTTTTTTATCCAAATAAGTGTAGTGAGCTTCTCTTGCTAGAATAACCAGATTAAGTGTTTGTTATGGTGACGATCAGGATCAACTTTATCTTGATGTGCTTTTCTGGTTGTTTGATGAATATGTTCAGTACTTGTAGAGCTGTGGGATTCGTTGTAAAGGAACCAGCATGAGTTTTGATTGACTGGAATTTAGTTCAAACTGGAAATTAAATCAAATGGTGTTTTTTTTTGTGTGTGTGTCTTTTTATTGTGTCTTACCAGAAAAAAATACTATTGGTGCATGAGGTGTGTATTGATAGTTATATGATGTATTTTGCTGAATCGGCCATTCTTAAATTGAGTGAATGATGAGTGCAGTAAAGAGTGAGGTATAAAGTAGGGATGCACCGAAAAATTTCGGCCGAAAATGGCAAAAAATGCATTTTCGGTATCGGCCGAAATATTTTTTTAACTTGACCGAAACAGTGATGACGCAATCAACAAC
>JBBPDB010032205.1:0-11797 GCA_037974465.1 Brachypetersius altus | reverse complement strand
TTTAGACTGATTTGTGAACAATGTTTGAGAGAAATGGTAATATTGTGTATCTGGAATGAATTTTAGATCTTTAAATCCATCTCATGAAAAATCGGAGCAGAAACAAAGGTGTTGCGTTTATATTTTTGTTGAGTGTAGATGATTAGCAAGCAAAAATCACCGTAAAGCCTGTTACCTATCGGTTTAGAGGTTTAGTTCATGTTTCATTCATGGATTTAAAAAATGGATACTAAACACTGTGCATAGGGTGTGCAAGAAGGAGCTGTGAAGGCAGGGCTGGGATTCAGAGGAAGGTCATTCATTCATTCACTCATTCTCACTCAGTGCATGTCTTTGGATTATAGGGTCTATGCAATGACAATACTGACGTATTTCCGCTCATACTTTATACCGGCAGGAAAGCTTCCGGTTTGCAAGAGAAACTAGTGGAGAAAATGGTTTTGCGACGTCAAAAACGAATCAAAGCAGTGTCTGAGCTCTGTAGTGTCCCTTTGTGCTCAGTGTCTTCATGGTACAACTCCTGTGTAAGTTTTCATTGCTTTCCTGTGGAAGAAGAGATTAGGGACAAAGGTGTGCAGTGTCCATTTCAGACCCGATGACTTTGTGGAAGGAACAAGTAGGAGGCATCTGGAAAAAGGTGCTGTCCCTACTGTATTTAATGTTTATACAATATACAGTGTAGGGTAAACGCCCCTATTAAGCTCAAGTACCCATTAAGCACACTTGTAACTTTGAACACGAATTGTGTAAAGAAAAAACAAGACATTTTTCTGTTTGATATCTAAATTATTAAATGTAGTTATTGTTAAATATCCCCAGTATTTTACGCCAATCCTGCTGCTGCAACTACCTGCCCATGTTCACTCATGCTGGTGACCAATTTTGGAAGCCGCAAAAACTTTGTACAAAAGAGACCCCCCCAGAAAATCACATTTTTTAGATACTTTAAACCTTATCTTGGGTAAGTATACGTTTTTTTTTTGTTTTTTTTTTACAAATTTAAGATTGAATTTAAATCCTAGTTTCAACTTGTCCACCTAGGACAAGTTAGAACTAGGATGTTAAAGATAGTTACAGTTATTTCAAAGGACAGTTTTACAGGCTTTTAGCAAATGCTATGATAGGTGGTGAGCATGCTAGCCATATAAGATTGTGCACTACGCTGATGTAGTAAGTCACAAGTGATGATATCTTGTGTTTTACTGTTCAGTACATCATTTATTTCCAGATTGTTGCTAATTAATAATTGTAGATTGCAGTACTTTTTAAAGATTTATCATTTTAACATGAGCTTAAAGGGTACTGTAGCATAAAAATGGAGTGCATCAATGTGACTTCATTGAAGAAAAGCTTAAGCATATATAACCATTAAACATATATTCAGTAATCAGATACTCTCTGCAAGTAGTATATGATTTTATATATAATTAAGAACATTCATATAACAAAATACTGATCTTAAAATTAAACTTTTTTTTATTGCAAAACTATTGGTGTCCCCATTAAGCTCAGGGTGCTCCCTTTAAGCTCACTTACATAGACTGACAATGTGAATAGTTCATAAATAGTCTTAAAACAACCATTTTCAGTTTTATTTTCAATTAAAGTTTAAAAAAATTAGCAATATGTTATTTTCACAGATTTACAATGAAAAAACCAAGGTGGAATTACAGCTCCTGCCCCAAAATGAAAGAGGTATGTCTTTATCAAGAGAGTGATTAACACCAAAATAGTTAGATTGTTGAAGGTGATCCTTCATGCATTCATTAATGCTTTTAGGCCTAATGCTGTTTGACTGTTGTGACTTTCATCAAATACAAAATAACAGTAACAACTAAATGATCAATTAAAAAAAACATTTTAACATTGTAACATTCAAAAAGTCAATTTTTTTGGAACAGGGGTGGTGTTAAAGGGCATAACGTATCCATTAAGCACTGTAAAGACTTTTTGCTTTTAAAGCTGTATATCTTTTAAATTATAAACTATTAAATGGGAAATTAATGTGTCATTGTAACTTCTCAATTCCCTTTTATGCCTTTTACTTAAGAACTTTTACTTAAAAAAATAATGCCTTTTACTTAAAAATTGGTAATTGGTACGTTTACCCTATATAGTGGTTGAATGTCTATTTTTAGGTGGTGGTTTTGTTTGGCATTTTTTATGAATTTTCATTTGGAAAGCCGTTCCTCTTAAGCTTGAATTACACTTCGTTTTGTGAGAGTCCCCCGGAAAGAAGGTCCTCTAGGATCCGGGACTTGTGGTCTAAGTTCAAGTTTAAATGTGTGTGCGCCTGCCTGTTCCAATGAATACACTTATTTGTACACTGGTTCCTGGGTGTGCATCCTTTCCCCAGACCCTGCATGAAATGTGTGTTCCTGGGTGTGTGTTTAGGCTTCCCAGCCTGTGGGTGACGGCCGTTCCCCAGGCCGTGCTCAATATATATTAACACACATTTATTTAGATACTTTATTGTACATGTGGAATAAATCTCAAAAATTCACTGTGTGCCATATATATTAAGCATAATCAGTGATTAATATCATTGTAAAGTAAAATGATAAAATGTTAAATATGAATTACTGTTCCAGAGCTTGTCAATCACATTTTCCATTGGGATCAAATAAATATTCAACATGAATACCTAAAACCTACAACAGCAAATAAGGTCAAAATAAGAGACAGTCTGGTAATGTAAAGATACGAAATGAAAAGCATCCTGAGTCCATATTATAGTAACCTGTTAAATGCCAATAACTGTACTGTCCAACAGTTATTTCTACTGTAAGTTCAATGTAATATATGAGATACAGGAAAACTATACTTTTAAAAACACATAAAAATGGGACTTGCTATTATGAAAGACACAATTTAAAGCTACCAAAAAACTTTAAGGCTAGTGTTTGGTAGCATGGGTAGCAGCTTTTTGAATTGTTTACTGTACAGTAATGTTTTGAAGTATGCTATGTTTCATTTTTCTTAGCTTACCTAACTTTAGACGAGAAGGACAAACAGGTGGAGATGCAAAAAATGATAAAGCAATTCTAATTGTTGGTAAACTAATATGAATCATTTTATTTGTTTCTCAAGTCATACATTGCATAGCAAAAGATGAGGCAAAACCTGTTTTCGCTGTATGCTAACTTTCCTGTTTTACGCATAAAGCTTTAAAGTGCCTTCATTGGCTATTTGGGTCATGCCACACGTGTTAATATAATGAAATGAGCAAGTTGATTTTAACAGTCCTCTCAACATAACTTTTACATCTATGTATTTTACATTTGTTTTCCAAATTTAAGCCCAAAGAATACAAGACAATTACCAATATTCCTAGTTATAGGAATAAGACTTGACCATTATTGTCCATTTTTGCTACCACATAAAGAAATCCCAGCTGAAAATAACATGGATATTTTGCTCCGTCAGCTGAATTGTTATGAAGCCAAGAAGTAATTCAAATACAAGTAATAAGTAATTAATAAATATTAAGTTAATAATAATAAACTGAATTACAAAATGTAATTAACAGCCTTGGCATGTCCAGTCTGAAAATGAAATGTTTCCATATAAAGAACCACGGTTAAGAAGCCATTCTGATTTTTTTTGAGTTCTAATATTGTTTATTTTTAGCTACATTGCACAAATATTTTTTGCATTGTTGTATAGAAACATCTGGACAGTACATGTATTGGCATTACACCTACATTTCACTTAGCAGCATCAACACAGTGCAAGTTCACATCATTCAATGATGAATATACATACTTGTGGGCCAGTTACCAGACTCACCATGCCTGTCCCTGTCCCTTTCTCGGTTTCTGTCTCTGTCTCTGTCCCACTCTCGGCTCTGATAGTGGTAGTTGTTATGCTGAGTGAGGCTGTAGGGCTGCTCATGGTGAGAGCGCAGTGGCTGCTCAGACTGAAAGTGTATTGGCTGTTCGTGGTGGTGGGTATGTATCTGGCTCTGGTGTCTGTGTTGCCTGTTGCGCTCATTGTGCTTCAGTTCATAGTCATGTCCCAGCGGAGAGTGATCTTCATGAGTGTCTGCTGTCCCACGGTGGCGATGATGGTGGTGATTGTGGTGCTGATGCTTCTGGTCTCTGTGTAATGTAGTCTTGTTGTGGTACGTCTCAGTTTGGTCCAGTTCTTCCTCGTCCAGCAGCATACGACGGCTCCAAGGCTCTGTGTATACAGAGTCCTTGCTGGCCATCGGCTCTATTTCTGCTGGCTGTGTTTGGGCATGGTGGGCGGGGTGGTGGTTGTGGTGCTCAGAACGGTTTGTGCTGCCCCGGTGGTAGTGGTGATGATGGTGGTGATGATGATGATGGTGGCTGTGTTGTGGTCTCTTTGGCTCACTCCTCAAGAGGCTTTCCTCCTCCTCTGCCCCTTCCTCCCTCACCTCCTCTACGTCCTCCTCTCTCTGCTCCTCAGCCTGAGGTGGATCCTGCAGTTGGTTGTCCTGAGATACTTTCCTCTTAGTAGCCACTGCCTTCTTGCTTTTAGTTTCATCCTGATGTCAGAGATTAGAAAAATATCATACACTCATATACACACACGCACACACACAAGAGCACCCGTGTATGGTGACAAACCGCATTGTTGTGTTGTGGACAAAAAAGCAAAAAAAAATCTATTTTCATATTGTAAACCCTAAATATGCCCCAAAATACTTTCATTTCATTTTAAACTCAACTTAATACATTACCCTTAATGAAAATATTATGATAAACCCATATTCATATTGTTCAGTTTACATTGAACTCCTGCAGTACTAGAATGTAAATAATGTTACCCCTGTATAGACTGTTCTGTAATTCATGCTCCGGTGTTTCTTTGGTATAAGCAGGTAAATACAGTAATAAACTAATGTATTTAATAATATTTTTGTAATAATTTACTGTTCATCGAGTCTTATTTAGGCACTTCCATACATGTTGTATTGTAGCGATTGGCCACTTAAAGCAGACACTGGAGAGCGACTGAGCTCAACAATCTCTTTTAATTTAATTTACCACAATAAGGACAAAAGAAAAAACATGGGAACGCAGCACGTTAACGTCAATAACGGCGCACCACTAATATATCCAAAACATGTATTGATCAATTTCAGGCATATTTTACAAGGTTTCTAAGCCAAAGATGGTTTTTCTCAGTCCTGTTACCAAAACTCGTGTGACATTTAAAAAGCATGTCAGCTAATGTCAGCCCTGGAGAAGGGCTTAGTGTTTAATGTCAGCCCTAGTGAAGGGTCTAGAAGGTCAAAGAGCCCTAATATGGAGCCTAGTGAGTCAGTAAGCACCAGAATAGAGCCTATAGTGCAGGAAAGCACTAGGGAAAAAAACCTAGGGAGGTAGGTTTGAAATTTTTAGGTGGGGGGTAATGGGGTTCTGAGTTCCAGGGGAGCTCCAGGAAAGGGGCTCCCAGCAGAAGGGCTTCCAGGAGGAGGCCTGACCCAGCAGGACAGGTATGGGCTTCCTGCAGCGAAGTTGCCTGGTGGAGGCCTCAACCGTCTGAACAGTAATGGGCTGCCCGCAGAGGGCCTTCCTAGAGGAGGCCTTATCCACAAGAACAACGGACAGTTCCCAGCAGAAGGGCTTCCGGGAGGAGGCCTTACCAGTCTGCATAAGATGGACGACCTGACAAGAGGCTCTGCCCAGAGCTCTTGGTAAGGGGCTCTGCTCCCAAGGACAGAAAGGAGCTCTTGGTAAGGGGCTTTGGCCCCAAAGACAGAGAGGAGATCTTGGTAAGTGGCTCCACCTCCAAGAACAGTGAAGGGCTTCCCAGAGGGGTCCCTTACCAGCAGGACAGTGAGGAACTTCCAGCAGAGGGGCTCCCTGGAGGGAGGGAATTGTGAGTCCCAAAGGAAAGTGTCCAGTGGGACTCACCCGTGTCGCCCTGGCCAGGAACTAAGTCAGAGAGAGGCGACAGGTTGGGGCTCATGGGATGGTTTCCTTTGCCTCCACCTTCCTCCCCTCCGCCTCTTGTGGTTGGGGATTTTCTTTGGTTTTTTGTATATTGGCCTGGTGGCTTTTGTATGGAGGCTTGGTGTTTTCAGTTGTGATTTGTTACTGGAAATATATCAGCCCTCATGCCTGTTTTTTTTTCTTCTTTTAGTTAAATAAAATACACTTAAAGATGGAAGTCTGTGCCTGTCCTCATTGGGAGAGAAAGGGGAAACGTGGCAGCTAACACCATTTTACTGACAATCTGAGTCTGGTTCTGCTCGAGGTGTCTGCCTTTAAGGTTTGCAACCCTATGCACCCTATAACACTTTATTACAAACACACACATGCCCTATTGCATCCCTTGCACATTTTCTTTGACACTTGACCCATTTCAGAAACTACACCTGGAAGTACTTGGTTGTGGAGGGAACTTACTTTTGGCCTACCCATGGCCTTTAGAAGATCCAACTGATTTCCTGTGCCATGTGACTTGTGGAATGTTCCAAATGTTTCAGTTGGGGTAATGTGTTCAGGTAATAGGACTGAGTGAAAACCTAGGGACACGACTAAAATGTGTATTTTAACTTAAATATTGTGGTTTTCTTATGAATAAAATATTTTCAAAGCATAGATGGGATTTGGAGTCACACGACAATGAAAAAATAACATCTTTGAAAGATTTTAATAATTATATTTCAAGGTAAAGTGAAATATAATTATTAGTTACCTATTCCCACAGTTAGAGAGTAGGGATAGGTAACAAATGCTAAAAAGCTTTTTTTCAGTGTTCTAGGTAGGTTTTATTAATGTATTATATAATGTATTATGTATCTTAAATCTGAAATTAGGTGAATGTAAAAGACATTATGCTTAATAATAAAATGTGTTTTACGGTTATTTTTTTGTTCACATTTATACATGTAATTTCCTGGCGTCGGAAATGGCACCCATCAGTAGAATGGCCGCAGATTTGTTTTGAGAACCGAACTCATAGTTTTACGTAGAAATCCCCACAATAATGCGGAAACTACAAATATCCTCCACCTTTTCTTGCTTTTTTGTGGCTATAAATATATTTTTTCTGGATGTCTTCACTCCCACAGTTCAGTAGATCTCCAGGAGACCTTGAGCCCTCATTTGCCAGAGTAGATCAGGTTTTATTCCACGAAAACCGTGAGCCAGAATGCATTCAGACGCGCGTCCGTCTTTAATGCAATCCGGGTGTAAACTTTTGTCCTGCAACCTCCTGAATTGCATATCTCTGTTGGGAATTTAAATTCAATTATGGGTTTACATTTTCTTTAAAGGAAATGCATTAAATTAAGTTTAAAATTAGATTAAAGTGTTTTTAGTAGCAAATGTGGGAGCATATTTAGGTTTTACACAAAAAAATAGGCATTTTTAGGCATTATTTTAACCAAAACAAGTTTTTTCATTATACACAGGTGCTCTTGGAAAGTGTGCAGAAGCGTTTTCTCTGTAGAAGATGTGCACATTAAGAAAATCAAAACATGTCACTTGACTAGGACACAAAATCATTTGCTTCCTTAAATCTGCTTACATTATATTTAAGAAAGACACGTCTTACCAAACACTTTTTTCAAATAATTGTCTTGTTTTATGAATATAATTTATGGACAGACTAATATTTTGAGTGAAATATGCATCAGACTACATTATTCAACCCATTGTATGTTACCCCAGACTCTTCTCTTTGCTTAAGCTGGGAGTTATTTCAGCAGGAAAGGGAAAAGCTATGTACAGCTAGATGCAAATGTTTGGTAACTTGGTTAAATGACATGTTTTGTAGATTTGTATATGACTATATAGACTGTTGCTCTTTAAACTAAGTGTTTCTATGAAGTAATTCTATTTCTTTCTTTATGCTACATTTTGCTGATACAACAGCTAATTACAATACAATAAGGGCACCAACACTGATCATCTAGGGGCATTTAATAGAGCACACTAACTATACCAACTAACTTACCAGAGGTTCTTCTACCTCAACTCCATCTTCTTTCATGTTCAATGTTTAAGTGTAAGGTGGCAAGGAAAAAATTCAAAAGTGCATTAACAAGCAGAATACACATGTCAATGGTGGAAGTGTCCCAGAATATCTAGGTTTACATACAGATATGGAGGTGCTGCATTTACCCCTAGCACTGAAAAGGGAGTTTCACTTATGTTCAAGACTTCTGCATTATTTAGTTATTTCTTAAAGTGAAAGGGTTAATTGTAGGCTCAAATTAGGATTTTCTATACAATGGTAGTGACAGAAAGCAGCAGTCATGATGTGCGCAAATATGGCTATTTCAGTTACTATACATAATCTATCCAGTTAACCTATACTGACCACCCCTCTATGGGGAGTTTGAGCTTCTATCTTAAGGTAGAAGATATAGAGTTTCCACAAATAGGACAAAAAGATATAAACTTTGTGCTGATATTAATGTATTGAATGAGTACAGATGATGTCATTGATGGATTTAACTGTTTCTGTACAGGCTCATTTGCTTCCCTTGTCTCTCCATGTATTGATCCTGCACTGTATTGTGAACTTGTCTGTATTGTATTGTGTAATGGCTTTGGTTTGTTATTGTGGTGGGTTTGTTTTGTACTGTGTTTTGCTTATTGCTTATTGTCTCTATGTGGTACTTGTCCTCAATGTTATATTATTTAATTTATTCTATTGTTTCTTTTTAATTGTTTAAATGCCTGACTGGAATCTTACCCCCCCCCGGTGGGATAATACATTTTGACTTGACTTGACATGAGTCTTCATATGTAGTACTAATAATGGAAAAATAATGTTAAATGTGAAAAAAAATCAACACCTTAAATGTATCTCTGTACTATACATATATTTAAAAATATATATAATAGTCAAAACCATATCCTAAAACTACTGATCGCAGGAATCAGTCAGGCAACCATTAAATTATAATAATACCATATAATTATAATAATAACTTACTACAAGGCAGCTTACGGATGTATTAAATCAGGCATATCCAAAGTCCGGCCCGCCGGAAATCACGGCTTACAGACGGCCCACAGCTTCGGTCTTTTAATGTGTTATTAATGGCTCGCTAGCGCCGTCAGAATTAACTAAATCATTAAACTTGAAAAATGTAATTCCTGTTTTCGCCACACAGTGGCAGCAACGTTCTAATGCTATCAGGAGTGCAATCCCTCCACTCATTTCTACCATGGAGACAGAATTAGTGTGAGCAAGTTACCTGTTCCTTGATTAATCTGAAATTAAGTAATCAATCTGAAATCACTATTAACAGTGAATAGTCTAAAGCACACTAAAGAACTTAGACTTTGGTTATAACTGTTGATGTTATGTACCTGTAGATATGACACAAACTTGCTTTCTGAAAGATCTTGTTAAAGACAAGGGCAAAATTCACTTGTTTTAAATGATAACAGACCACTTTAAATGAATCCTCTTTAAAATGTTCATGAGGCAAATGTTTATCAAATTCATGGAAATTCAAGGTATTCTGTACAGTTTGTTCAATGTTATCTGGCTCTCCAGATATGAATGAAAGGCAGAATTGTGTTTTTAGAGTATAAGCTTGAGTGGCTGTTATCTGGCTGCATTGCCATTTGAAAAATAAAGATAATTGTGACAATGAAAACTGTTTTATAACAGTGTGTACTTTCATGGTACTTTTGTGGTTAATTTTTTTTTTTTATTCAAAGGCAATTACTTTCTATCTAAGTCATTTAGCCTGTCTCTTTGGAGATGTTTGTGCCTACCTTAGCAGGTGTGGGGCTGGTGGGGAGTGTGTTCTCTGCCAGTTTCTCTACCAGGGGGTTGATTGGTTCCATCTCTGGAGGATGAGTGGCTCTCCAGTATGTCTCCAGGTATTCAGCTATGTGCTCACAAGCATCTGAAAGCTGGTTCTCATCTAAGATGACATCAAAGATCTCCTAAAATGTTAAATAACAATAGCTTAGCAAGGATGAGTACTACACTTAACGCATGCTACTGTATGTATTGTGCAAACCACAGAGCAGCAACAAAAATCTGTCACTGTCAACCTCCAAGGTCTCTTGATAATAAGATTGATCAACCGTTTTCTGATTAAGCCCTTGAGAGGACAAGCAAGGGAACAAGGACAACCTTTTAAAAGAAGGACATTCAAGTGGTCTTTATACAATTGTATAAAATCAAGTACATAACCATGCAATCCCCATGCAGTAGACCGTGCCATACATGGTCACAGAATGTATTTTAGTCGTAACAACAATTCTTACATTGGGACACTGAGCAAGTTTGTCTGCCGCCACCATCTGAACATTGAGATGTTTGGTCTGAGACTTTCCCCTAGTTTTTATCAACCTGGTGAG
Organism: Brachypetersius altus; assembly: GCA_037974465.1. Taxonomy (NCBI): domain Eukaryota; kingdom Metazoa; phylum Chordata; class Actinopteri; order Characiformes; family Alestidae; genus Brachypetersius; species Brachypetersius altus. The sequence continues at coordinate 1,487 of JBBPDB010032205.1, read as the reverse complement.
AACCTGAAGCATCAGAAAAGAAAAGAGGAGGGAAAAAGGGTAAGTGAGAAATGAGCAGGAGGACAAGTAATGTAGTAGCAGAAATCTGAACAAAAACAAAAATGTGTGTGGACCTCAAACCTGAATAAAATAACTGCATTGGTTACCTGTTTCTTTACACCTCTTTCACTTGTTTTTAAAGCCGTAAATGGCCTGGCCCTGCATAACTCACGGAAGCCTGACTGTTGATCATCCAACACATGATTCTAGATGTGCAAGTACTGGTACTCTGCAAATACACTCCAGAAATGACAGAAAATATGGAGAAAAATGCTTCTAAATTGTGAGATTCTTATATCTTAAACCTCATCTCTTTATTTTAGCTTTTGTTTAAAATTCATTTGACTGCTGACAAGTCAAATGTAATATTTCATTTCTCAGTTCATAGGCTGGACCTTAATTATCACTCATCACATCACTCATATCACGTCTCTCATTATCAAAATCACTATTGCCAGGCTATAATATGTTTATGTTTATGGCAGGTCTTGTTATTGAAGTGAGTGAACTGAACTTGGTTACAGGACCACTGTGAGCGAACCTTGGGGGATGAGATCTTGACATAGACGAGGATAGGGGCCAGGGATGTTTTGCTGAGCTGGAGGGGGTGGTTTACAGTGTCTGCATCCAGGACCACCAGCTGAAGGCTGCGGGCCAGCTCAAAAATCCTCTCTACCTCACCTTGAATTTGGGCTGCAGGGACATGGAGAGACATGCTTTAATATATCAAACATGAAATATGATCAAAGAGTATTCATGTAATCATTACTCCTGTGTTTTTAGCCTGCCACATTTAGAAAAACTGTGTTTCCTTGTACTTAGTAGAACATGTTGTCTCCAAACATATTGATAATAGAAAATCAGTGAGCAGGTGCTCTTCCATTTACAACATTAAATTAGGAAAAGCACAAAAGCTTTAACACCATCATAGCTGTAAAAGGCAGTATGTGTCCTCCACATGGCCCCTATTTTCTGAAGGAAATAATTAAAAGCACTTTACTGAGCTAACTGAACATCATAAAACACTGAACAAATCTATTGATATACAGTAACTGCAAAACTACAGGGTGACTTCTGAGGCAGGGATAAAACCTCATGAATGGATATTTTTCATTTAAAGTAAAAAAATAGTCCAGGACTATGCTGAAACTGACCGTGTATGATTAAATCAAAAAGGATAACCAAAATACGCAGAATGAATGCTGCAGCCAATTTTAAAAGGCAGGATAATCATTAACCAAGATTCAGCTCCAGTATTCAGGGTACTAAATGCAAGGTTAGTAGCACTGAACTTTTCCGAAAATGCTGACCATAAAAGTTTTAATCTGTAAACAACATAAAACCAACTTTTCACTAGAACACACACGTAAATAGTAGGGCTGTAACGGTACATGTATTCGTACCGAACCGTCACGGTACATGGGTCACGGTTCGGTACATGATGTCTT
>JBBPDB010032194.1:0-11797 GCA_037974465.1 Brachypetersius altus | reverse complement strand
TCATTCACCCAATGACTGGAGGCCCTGAGCAGAAACCTGGACCCAAACCTGTGTTCTTCTAACAGCTCACAGAATATCCACTACTTTTTAGAAATCTTTGACACTTTTTACTGCTTGTTTGTTTGCATTCATTCTAATATTCTGCAGTTTTTGCTGCAGAAAGAAACCATTGCTGATATAAATGACTTCAAATGATTTGCACAGGCGCCTAAGACTTTTGCACAGTACTGTATATGATTAAAATCACAGGTGAGAAAAGAAACACATTGTGGAACTTGGATCCATTTTTATATTTGGCACTTGGATCGAAGCACCTGCTGCCACTGCTGGGGGCACTGACTTTTGGAAGGATGGTGTAATAAAATACGTAATAAAACACAGAGCATGCTTTGTTTACTGGTGGATTGAGGTCAGACTGCAGATGGATCAGCATGAACAAAGCAATGACCACCAAAAGAGTGGCTTCCTATAGTGTTATATTCTACAGGAAAAATCCAAAGCCATATGAATATGTTCATGTTTGAGACATTTTAATCTCAGGTCTTTCATTCATTCCTAATTGTCCCAGAAAGAGGGAATTGATTTGCAGCTGTTGCACATATTCACACTGTGTAACCCCGTGTTAATCCATTACTGCTGGATTAAGTTCAGGCAGTTGCTGTGCTATTACTATGGTACAATTGTATCCAAGTTTCCCAGTTAGTTGCTGGGTGTTTGCTAGTTTGCTAAGGTGTGGCAGATGGTAAGGTAAATATATGGCAAATTTTATATTATATTACTTAATGGAAGATTTTGTTCCAAAATATTGGCATTTTCATGAATTATCTTTTTATTTGTTATCATATATGATGCGATGGTATAAGCTATCAATACAATGCAATAATTCACCAATTTAGTTAAGCTTTATTAGAGCTTTATAAAGTGTGCTTTATACCAATGTGATTTTGTTTCAAATTGATATACGACATACAAAAGAATAATAACAAAAACAAACAAAACAACAATACTACTACTACTACTACTACTACTACTACTACTACTACTTCTACTGCTACTATTTCTACTGCTACTACTACTACTAATAATAATAATAATAATGATAATAATCACCATGTCAACAATACAATTACATTATAATATTCATTATATTCATTACCATAATATGTTAAAAACAATTTAAAAAGTAATCGCAGTAATAGTAGTAATGCAAAATTAAAGGTAAAAAAGGATTAAATAACAAATATGGACTTTCCTCCCTAAATGCATTTCTGTCAAATCTTGAATGAAAGTGTGCAGCAAAGTGAATGAGCTCTGTGTAACAGACTTGACCTGAAATGAAATGAGCAACAAACGGTTTCATCTGGAAATGTAGCACTAAACCTCTAAACACATTTACAGATGGCTTTAATGATAACAGCCCGAGCTTATTATTCTCTCTCTCTCTCTCTCTCTCTCTCTCTCTCGGTCAGATGCGGAGGGACGCAGGTTGAAGGGCATCCAGAGGAGCACAGAGACGGGATTAGCGGTGGAGATGCCCAGCCGCACCGTGCGACAGGCCAGCCACGAGTCCATAGAGGACAGCATGAACAGCTACGGGTCAGAGGGCAAGTGAGTATTACTGCACATCATACAGGATTTTCCCAAACGTTCGGGTCCTAATCCAGTAAAAGAAATCTCTTCTTCCTCGAACAGTTTATTGTTTTGGCGGCAAACTTTCGAGCGCAAGCGTAAGATTGTTGCATAAGCCAATTTCAGGCCTCGTAGCTGCTGGACTTTGTCCGCCATGTCACATCGAAAGCTGCTCATCGCACCAGGTTTCAAAGGTTATGCAACTCCACACGCTCCAAATCCACAGCGGGTCTGCCAGCACCAACAGATCTGCTGTCCTGCAGTGGAAATATCAAAAACTAGACGCCCACTAACCACGGTGTTCATACGTCTGTGTGTGTGAGACGCTTTGGAGGGAATCATAAAATACAAAAGTATTTGATAAAAGAGAATCAGTTTAATAATAATAATGATAATAATAATAATAATAATAATAATAATAATAATAATAATAATAATAATCATCATCATCATCATCATCGCCATCATCATCGTCATCATAACAACAATAAGAATAATATTCACAATGTTCATCTCATCATTATAAGTAAAAAAAAGCAGCTATAGTAATAATGCAAAAATGAAGAAAGCAATATAAGTTTTAAAAAATGGATTATATATTTAAGTATTTCTGTCAAATACTGGATAAAGCTTTGTGCACAATTTCTGTTTATTTGTTGATTTTATTGTAAAACAAAAGTGTGCTTTTACTTTTGCACATTTGATTTTTTCCCAATAAGCTAAACAAACTATAAATATGTGATAAAATCTTTAGAAGTGTGTTATTTTGTAGGAGGTGTCACCAGGGGTTCAAGACTTTGAGGCTGCTGGTTTCTGAAGAATCCTTTGATGATGTAGCTGTGTAGAAATAAAGCGTGCCTGTTTGATGATCAAGAAATGAAGCCCACCTGAACCACAGGCTAGCCTTTGGAATGCAGCTTGTAAGAAATATTAAACCCAGTTTGGACATAAAGATGCTAACATAACACAAGAAATCACATAGAGCCGCCAGCTGCTAATTGTAGCGAGAAGAAAAGGCTACTAAAAGCTACTGAGGTTCCTACATCGGCACTGTGTTATGAAACTAATGATCTTGAGACCTGACATTAGTTCTCACTCACGGGTCTGAAGGATTTGGTCCCCATTGATTGGTCCAGCAAACCTTGTTTCATAGCAGAAAAACTGTTTATAGTAAGTAATAAAACATGATTCGTTCCTCAGTACCCATTTTCCATCCTTCGTTCCTTCCTTTCTTAATTTATTCCTATTTTTCCTCACATTCTTCCCTTTTCACTTCCTTCCTTCTATCATTCCTTCCTTCCTTCCAGTGTCGACACCAAGGGGGGTCATTTGAAGGCATTGCCCCTCCTAACAAGTTCCCACGCCCCCTAACGAGTTGCCATGACCACACCCCCCAACAGGTTGCCACGCCCTCTTGCACCAATGGTACACATATTTGACCTGGCACAGAAGACACCCCCCCCCCACGTCAAACGATATCAGAAGGGGCGTCAACGTGGAAATAGTGCCCCCCCAGGCTTTTAAATGCCTGCCCTACACATCCCTTCTGATACCAACCCTGCTTCCTTCCATCCTTCTCACATCATTCCTCACTTCCTCTTTTCCCTTCTTCCTATTTTCCCTGATGAGGGATCAGCCTCCTGCCCACAGTGGGGCTGAGAAACTGTGGAGATTCTTCTACATGCGAAATAACGGCACTACAGAGAGTTTCAAAGACAAACATGTTGTGCCGTGTCAAACAGATGGCCCCGAATTTCATCGCCCTGTTCAAAGATTAACCATAGCTGAAAGCGCTTTCCAGTTTAACTGAATGGCGTTAATATTTCACTGAAGGCCGTCATGAATGCAGATGTCTCACAAAAAAGGCAAAAACAACAGCCACCGCAATACCCAAAACACACACGCATTAAATGGACCAACATTCATTACATTCATTCTCTTTTTCATCCCCAAGAACAAAAATAAATAAATAAATAAAAGACCCCCCATCCCCTGTTACGTAATTCAGACGGCCGCTCTGGCCATCGGCCATCATGGGAGCAAAAATCCACCTCGTCACAGCTGGATTACCAGGAACTGAAATGAGCAAAGAGATTACGCTTTTTGGCAGCGGCTCCCAAAGATATTTTACCATATTATATTGCATCTGTCGCATCTCATGAATGCATAACTGCATAAACATGTATTTTAAATTCAAAAAGGTAGATAAATTAATAAATACACTCTAAGCAAGTTTAAGTATTGTCGGGTGGATTTGGAGGTCACTGCAAAACTCACAGCCCAACTGAGACACTGAGATTCTCTGGTAATCTGGATTTAAAACACTTCACTTTCCCTGCTTTGCTCTTCTCTCTAGATTTTTTTATTTTTCCTTTCGTCCTTCCTCCCTCTATCCTTCGTTTGTTTGCTAAACTGCTCTCAAGTGTGATTATGTATGAGTGTGTTTGCCTTGTGATGGCGGTCTGTCTAAGGTGCTGTTGATAGGAAGAGTGGAATGATATGGGAAGGAAAGAAGAAAAGAAAGATAGGAAATAGGGAATGACATGGAGGACAGAAAAAGTAATTAGGGAAAGAATGAAGGTCGGAAGAAAGAAAAGAAGGAAGCATGTAAGGAAGGAAGAGAGGAAGAAAACGAGCAAGGATGTGAAAAGAAAGAGTCCTGTCTTTTCTCTCTTCTATCCTTCTTTCCCGACCTGGAATACAATCTTAGATCTCCATCACTGAAGACGTACCAGTTCTTCTGGACGAAGACAAAGGGGGCATTTACACACCAGGACGAGGGCACACGCATCCTGAATTGGGTCATCTTACTCTTGTGCATGATGGACGTCTGCCCTACAGTTTCTCTGCTTCCACCCTGTGTTTTATTGGAGTTACATTTAATGTGATGTCAAAGTCAAAGTCAAGTGAAGCTTTATAGTCATCTCAGCTACATTCAGGTATACAGAAGATTTTACAGAGTACACAACGACAAAGAATGCACACATATTAATAAAATATATTTTCATAAAGTAGAAGTAAAAAAGGTGCAGTTTAACACCAGGATGTGGATTGTATTGTGTATTTTTTTACATCCAAAAATGATTTTGGAAAGCAATACTGGAATGTAACTGTGTTCTTAATATGTGCAAATGATCAGCAGCAGTTCAGTATAAACTGTAAAAGTTCATGCTAATCACCTGCATAAGCGTCAGCTCTGGTAGCAGGACATGATCTGGCGATGCCTCAGCCTTCAGTGGCTGCAGGCCAGTACAGGCGTCTGTTAGCTGACGTAACAGAATTGGCTGATGGTGTAGAAACATGTTGAGCTGTCCGTTGCTTTAGAGACAGTTTGGAAAGAGCTTCAAATTGCTCAAAAGAAGCACCTGCTCACCTGTACCCTCCCAGCTCTGATAGCTTCATTTTTTTGAGAGTCCCAGTGCTTTGCAAAAGTGTTTACGACTACAGTAATCCCCGCTTCCCCCCTGCGGATAGTGAAAAACCGTGTTGTTGTGTTTTGGTAATAAAAAATGCCTAAAATGCCTATTTTTATAGTGTAAACCCTAAATATGCCCCCAAATCTGCTACCAGAACACGTTAATTTCATTTAAAACTCAGTTTAATGCATTACCCTTAAAAAAATTTAAAGGTAAATAAATAATCAGAACCAGAAAACTTTATTGCTTAAAAAAAGTTGACATTAGCAATTAGCATTAGCAGTGTGCAAAGATTCATACACAGAAGAAACGTTGAAATAACTCTCTCTACCCACATGTTTAGACAGGGCACAGCTTACTAATACTAAATAAACTGAGATAACTGTCGAAAATTTGGGGGGCAAACGTTTAAAACACTAAAATATGAGGACAAGACACGGCGCAGTCATGCTACATGCTGCAGCTTCTTCTTCTTCTTCTTATGGCGGTTGATAACTTTTCAGTGTATTACCGCCACGGATGGACTGGTGTGTATCTTCATCCTGGTGTGTATCTTTGTCTTCACTCCTCTGTTCTTGATGTGAATGTGTTTGAAAACTGATATGTCCTTAATGATGGAGGATTCCAGGTCAGAAAAGAAGGACAGAAGTGAGAGAAAACAGGACTCTTTCTTTTCAATTTTTTTGCTTGTTTTCTTCCTTTCTATCTTCCTTTCATACTTCCTTCGAAACGTATTTTCTTTTTTCCTTCCTTCCTTCCTTCCTTCCTTCCTATCCACATAATTTCTCACTTCCTATCATCCTTCCTTCTGCCTTTTATTCATTTTTAGTTTGTTCCTTTCTTTCTTTGCATATCGGTCCTGAACCCCTATTATTTTCCCTCCTTCCTTCCCTCCTTCCTTTCTCCCTTTCTTCTTTTCTGACTTCCTTTCAACACCCTTTTTTCCTTCTACACTTTCCCTTACTCCTCTCTTACTTCTTACTTACTCTTCTCTGTCCCTTCCTTCCTTTCCACATTATTCCTCACTTCCTTATTTCCTTCTACATTTTCCTCTCTGTCCTCTCTTTCACCCAGTCCACACTTTGTATATTCTTTCCCTCCTTCTCACTTCCTTCCTTCTTTTCTTTCTTCCTTCATTCCAAAAGTCCTTTGTTCTACATACTCTTCCATTTTCACTTCTTTCCTTCCTTCTACACTATCTCCTCTCTTCCATCTTACCTTCCTACCTTTTCTCCATTTTCTCCATGCAGGGGGTTCTTGCTCTTATTGCTCGCTACTATTTCCTTCTGTTTACTTGTTTCCTTTTTCCACATAGCAGTGCTGTGATGCTCACACGAAACCACATAAAGTATTTAATACGAGTCTCAGTGCTAAAGGCCAATGGTGATTTCTACTGCCAGTCACGTCAGAAAGAATTACCCCCCCACCCCATCCAGAAGTTAATTCAGCTACTGTCACTGATTTAGAGCTCTGCGTGTCTAGAAATCGAGATAAAGGGTGAGAAACAAAGCGAACAGAGATATCAGGCAGGGCGAAGAGGGTCAGGATGAGATTAGGATGACAATGCAAGGGATCATCTCTCGGGCTCCCAAATGAGCTGCGGCTAGTTGAGAGCACTTCTGCGAATCGGCTCCACGGCCGGGCCTCTGCTGTAGAACGAGCATAAGAGATTAATTCTGTGTTTACACTTGAGAATTAAGCCCACCCCGAAATGTTATTGCCAGCAACATATTGTGGACAGAAGAGCCAGTTACAGATGCAGTGTTGTGCATCAAGGCCAGTGCATGAAATGTAATGATGCACGTATGCAGACGCTTTATTCAAATCAGCTTTACTATGGAGTGCTATTCACACAAGTTTAATAGACCTATTTATCACAGCGCAGGACGGTGGCTTTATTTATAGTGATGCGACTGCATGCGCTGACGCATACGCTGACATATGCTGACAGAGTGATCAATCAGCAGAGTATCGTGGGAAAAGCGGAGCACATCATAGCCTTTCTGGAAATAAAGGAGAGGTGGGAAAGATGATGGTGGAGTAAAAAAAAAAAGACTATTTACCAACTTTAGCAAGTCCTGATGAAAGGAGGAAAGAGTCAGAAAAGTGGACAGATATAAAGAGGAGACAGAAAGAGGGTGATGGAGAGGAATTAAGAGAAAGAAGAAAGAAACAGAATGAGGGAGGGGCAGGGGGAGGGAGAGGGACAGGGAGAGGGAGAGAGATACAGAGAGGTGGGGGGGGGGGTGCTGTGCACACTGAATGATAATTCCCACCACTGAAAGGAGAGAGAAAGAAGAAAGAATAAAGGAAGAAAAAAGAGAGAAAAGAGAGAAAGGATGATAGCAGAGAAAGAAAAAATATGTAGTTTGACATAAAGGGAGGAGAAAAAAACTGAGCTTAATAGAGAAATTGAGAGAGGCAGACAGGAGAAAGACAGAGGAAAGGGAGAGAGACAGGAAAGCGGTGAAGGAGAGAAGAGAAAGGAAAAGAGCAGAAGAAGGTGATGTCTCTCAAGAGACTCTTGTCAGTCTCAATATGAGGCAGCTGGTTTGTGCCATTCCGACAGAGCTTTAAAAATAGAGGCAGAGAGAGAGAGAGAGAGAGAGAGAGAGAGAGAGAGAGAGAGAGAGAGAGAGAGAGAGAGAGAGAGAGAGAGAGAGAGTATTCCTATCAGAATACAGAAAGAGGGGTTTTATCAAGGAGAAGGTAGAATTGAGGTCAGAACTCGGACAGAAAATTAATGAATTACAACACCCATCACTGAAAGGAGTGGGGGTGGGGTGGGATGAATGGTCTAGAGAAGGAAGACTTATCACTAAAATATGGTTAATATATTCTGACCAGATTAGGATACAAACAAGCGTGTCCAGAATAGAATGTGGACTCTAAGGTCATCGTACCCAATGCCAAGCATCTGCTAGAGGAGTTTAAAGACATCCAGTTTTGCGCTGTGGATTCTCTGGAGTGATACAAGATACAAGATACAACATTTCTTTATTGTCACTGAACAAATCCAACAACGTCTTGTTTGGAACAATCCTGTAGAGGCCTAGTTAAATAAAACTGGAACTCCATCCAATACCTTGGACTTGGGGTTTGTGACCCAGAACTAATCATCCAACATCAGCACCTGATCTCACTAATGACCAAATGTATCTAAAGTGGTCGACTCAGGGCAGCAGTTATTGTCGGTTGAAGATCACATTCCTTTCAGGCTGAATCTCAGATAGTTTATTGTTCCCAAATGATTTCTGAAATAAAACCAGGTGGCATAGAAAAGGACAAAGGAAAGCAATCCAAACAAACACTAATGAAGTAAACGGACAAGAACACAACTCACTTAGTGTCTCTCAGTTACATAATTTGAAAAATAATGTGAATAAGAAAAACAACAGTAGAGTGACCTGAAGTCATTTGTTGGCTGAGAAGGTTTTTTGCAATGAAAGCAGCACTGAACTCAGACTCAACTCAGGCTTGCTCCTAAAGACTCAAGACTCGTACCTAGACTCACACCCAGAGACTCGAAGCCTTATTCTGACTCAGACCACTAGGTCACCAGCTGCCCAGCGCTGTCCCTGTTTTAGTGCTGTCAATGTTATTATTACCCTTATTTTAAATACTGCTACTACTTCTACTACTACTACTACTACTACTACTACTAATAATAATAATAATAGTAATCATAATTTATTATTATAATAATAATAACTGTATTATATACTGGCATCTTAAGTCACTGGAAGAGAACAGATTGATGGACAAAGCACACTGGTGCTATTTCAACAAATTACTCTCTCTGTCTCTCTCTCTCTCTGTCTCTCGCTCTGTCTCTGACTCTTACTCTCTTTCTCTCTCTCTCTCTCTTTCTCTCTCTGACTGTGCTGAGTTAGACCTCATGGTGCCAAAATCTCACACGTGGTAATTCTTGTGTGTGTGTGTCTGTGTGAGTGTGTTTGTGTGTGTGTGAGAGTATGCTGGCGGTGCTCCAGAGGACCACTTTACTCTGGTCCACTCTGTGCTAAAGCAAAGCTCATTGTCAGATATCATTAAGCCCAAAGCTGCCTGTCTTTATTACATAAAAGAGCCCTTCCGTCCAACTCGCTGCAACCTCGTCATCAACCTGGCCAAAAACGCTCCTCACCAAACCACAGTACATGTCTGGTGTAGCAATCAGTCTGGCTAAAAGTCTTGAAACTTTTCATTTCTTTTCGTTTTTGCTTCAAATTTCCTTGTTGATGCAAAAATACTATTTTATTCCTGTCAGACTGTCTCATCATTGGCATATTGCATGAAAAGATAGATTACATGAAAGAAATGGGGACACATATTGTCATAGGAGGTCACTGGTGATTCTTATCCCCACTTAATACTACTACTACTACTACTAATAATAATAATAATAAACAATAAAACAACAAACACAACAATAAAAACAACAATAAAAACAATAATAAAAAGAGTAACAACAACAACTAATAATATAAATAAAGAATGAAAACAAACTCGCAAATAAATAAAATGTATTAATTATATATTAATAACAAGGGAAAGTCTTTTCCCTACTTGTCGTGCCAGTTTGGCCTTGATAGTGGGATGTGGAAGTGGAAATCTGTATTGATTGGGAAACCACACGGATTAAGGTTTGGGGGGGCTGGGATTGGAACGGTCTACTTCTGTCTTTAGAACTTTTAAGAAGAACTGTAACACGTGAGGTCAAAGAAATTAGGTCATCCGGAATGTGCCAGCCATTAGCTCCACCCACAGTTCGATTGAGTGAGTTCAGATACTGAAAGGAGCCTCCACTACTGACAAAGATGTTCAGTTTTTATCATCTCCACAGAACACCTGGTCTGGCCATTCAGTCGAGTAGAGTGTTCAGCCACTGTATGGATCAGCGGCCTCCATGTCCTCTGACTTCACACGGCTATCCAACAAGTTCTTAAATGGCCTCTTCCTCATATATATAGATATAAACATATATTTATATTTGGGTCAAAATATCACAAGCATTGACGTGGGTCACCATGCCCAATGCCAGCTATCAGAGATGTTTAGTATCTTCTCCAGCATTGGGCTATGGATCTGCATTCTCTGTAGTGATGGTTGGTGCTCTCACCTCCGCAATCAAATCCTCACAACAATGTTCAACCACCTAGTTCCTTCCTGGAAGAGCTACTGCAGTAAAGATGTGACAAACTCACCCAAGAAAACCCCTGATTTAGGAAAATACACTGAATGAGCAGGTTTACGTTTACATTTAGGCCATTTAAATGGAGCGACACACATCAGTGCTTCAGTCCACAGCTGGTTCCTCATACCTTTAAAGCTACACTAAGATCAACTCCTGCTTTTAACCAAGTTACTGCCAGCTGAGTTACATACCTTAAAAACCCTGTTAGAAGAAAAAAGTATATAATGAAAATGATTAAATATGATGTATGAATTCGAGATAATATTCAAAGTTCCAGGTTTAATTTCACTTTGTCAATGTTACTTTGTCATCAGCAACATTTGAAAACGTACATAATGTGATTAGGCATTTCTAGGCGGTTACAGCACTGAATGAAGTACAAGAAATGATAGAAACAATAAAAAAAAATAGACTTGAGTAATGCGACAGTATAGTGTGAACTGGATATTAACCTTCCAGAATGACTAATCTTGCACCATAAGTGTGATATTGCACAGGAGGCCATTATAACACTAAAAAAAGTAAAGGAATGACAAAAACAATACAACAAATAGCCAAGTCTCAGCTATGGCTTATGTTTTCCCTTCCAGTCTAAACTACAGTGGGATGTGTTTGGCCTCAGATGCTCAGTTCAGTGACTTTCTGGATGGGATGGGTCCAGCACAGTTTGTGGGCCGACAGACACTGGCCACAACCTCACTGGGTGAGTTTTATACTGGCATTGAACTGTGCAGCAACCAAATGCTGTCCTTTTGCACATTTGCATGGTTTTTGTTTTCTGGAAGATAGGGAATGTCATGTTTTTGTGCTGTAGGTGATGTGGAGATTGGTCTGATGGAAAGGAATGGACAGTTGGAGGTGGAGATCGTACAGGCTAGAGGACTCATCATGAAACCTGGATCTAAAGGACCTCCAGGTAACTATCAAACTGAATTGAATTTCTTAATCACAATGTCAGTTTTAGAGAAACAGTTTGGAAAGAAATCTAATTCCCCAATTTTCCACTGACACTTAATGTCGCTGTTCAACCAAGACATACTTGGGTCTTTAGTTTAAAACAGAAGCTGCAAAGCTGATTAGAAGTCAATAGACACTAACCCTAACCCTAACCCTAACCTTAACTTCAAAACCACAACTTGGATCAACCTTAACGAAGATCCAGGCTGATGGCTGTTTAAGGGATGTATTTTTGCAGAAGCAATTTGGGTGACCCTTGAGTATTGTTAGCTACATTAACCTTGTAGTTCCAGTTCTAAACTAAAGAAGCTAAATATAAACTCCAAACATGTCTTGGCTGAATGACTACCTTTGAAATGAGTGGAGAATTCTGCAAATGATGTGTTAGTTTGCTAAATGGTTAACTGTGAGAGGCTGCAAAATGACTAAGGATAAAGGCGCCTAGATAAACCTTTTTTGTTTGTTAAGCCACACAGTGACCTTAATATGTAACATTCAAGCAGAACAAAGAGCCTCTAACTGAAGTCCTGAACCAGTGAAAAACCAGGAGCAGATGATTCCAGATGATCAGGCGGTGATCAGTATACTGGTGGTGCTGAAT
>JBBPDB010032175.1:0-11798 GCA_037974465.1 Brachypetersius altus | reverse complement strand
AAAAACAGTATATTTAGTACAGACTTAAAGGTGCGATTAATCGCGATTAAATATTTTAATCTACTGACAGCCCTAGTAAATACATACACATACACACACACACACACACACACACACACACATATATATGAATATACGTGTATGTGTGTGTGTGTGTGTGTGTGTGAGTATGTGTGTGTGTGTGTGTCTGTGTAAATGCCTCTGAAGGCCACTTTTCCACACTCTTTGTCTGGCCCAAACCTATTTTAGATTTAAACAGGTGATTGTATCTTACATATACACAATATGGACAAGCCTATTGGGATGCCTGACATTCACATTGACAGGGAATTTAATGACATTGCATTCAAAGCCAGACCAGGCAGAATTGGTTGGGGCAGAGTTTGGGGGACCTATGTGGTTCAGAAAAGTGCAGGCCCTGGATGGGGGCATCTGTGGGGGAAGGGGGAGGGGGCTGGGGCCGCCCTCACGGATGGGGCCGTATGCGGGTGCATAAGAATGGCCCTGCGTTACATGCGCACTTTGGGGCAGCTGGTAGCCTAGGGGTGAGGAAGTCGTGATAGATTCCCAAGACTTCTAGGCAACTTTGAGGTACCCTGAGCAAGGTACTGTCCCCACACACTGCTCCCTGGGCGCTGTGTTCCTGGCTGCTTCGCTTGGTGTTCACGTACGACAGAATTGTCACTTTCACTTTCATAACTTCAGTCTGACCTAAATGGTGTGTAAACGTGTTAATCACAACCACAATGGAGTCAGAAAGGTTCATTTTTGCATCCATATATGGACTGTATGGACAGAAGAATAAATAGTGAGAACATAATTCGTCCCAAAGTGCAGAAACTGAGAAGAGAGCATTTCAAAGATAAAGTGAAATTACGAAATGGCAATTTAAATCAGTTGTTTATTCAGTTCAATGATTTGTAATTACGCCTCAGAGCACAATATGCTACTATGGTAGCTGCCATTAAAAAATGGTAAAAAGCCATTAAAGGCACTGGTGTCTTGTGGGCTTGTGGGTTGATCTCTACATTTGTGGAGCAACTAAGTACCTTCATGAGATCGACAGAGTGAATTAGAGCAAAGGTATCATTCATAAAACTGTATTGTTCCAAGATGTGAACTGAGCCACCCCGACTGTGGAGCTTAAGCCTGCATCTTCCTATTCCAATGTTTTATATAGCGTGGTCCTGAAAAGTCTGTAGGGAAGCCAGGGCCCATCTAAGCTGGAGGAGGTTTGGCTGCAGAGGCGGAAAGAGTCGCAGCTGTCCATGATCTTCACTATGTCCTCGCTCCAGCCACCTCACAGTTGTCCACTGTTCACCAATACCCCCGCCCCAATAAACTCCCTCCCCCGCTATTACCGCTCAACTCAAAAATAAACCTTTTCCAAACGCTAGCAACAAAGGGATTGACTGCTGGAGTTAGCCAAGCAGCCTGCGACTAGCGTATTTTTGGCCAGCAAAGGGGAATGTGTCCATGAACTGCTTTCCAAACCTTGCCCTGACATTCTCTGAGAGGTAGCTAGCTAGGTGGCGTGACACGAAGGCTGGCTCAGGCTGGGTGGCTGAGATTCACTACAGTCCCACTGAATAGTCACTACAAAATTTATTTACCCCTGAAAATACACCCTTCATTTGAATTAAGTGGCAGTTTATTTGTGATACCGACCCCTTATTTTTATCCTAAAATTAGATTTAAGGCATGAGTGTGAAACCCCTTATTCTTAAATTGAATGCGCTAATTCAGGAGGGCCTTTTACTTAAGTGGCAAATTTGAAAAACAGTAAAAAATCTGAAGTTTTACCCTTTAATCTGTGCAATTCTCCCTTAATGTTCTTTCATTTCCTGAATGAGAAATTCAGGTCAAAACTGAGGTCATTTTAAAGGGTAAAATTAAGGTGTTTGGTTTCATAGTAAGCGGTGTGGGTTATATAGAATTCCAATCAAATCAATTGCAGTAAAATTGATTTGATTATTTCATTTGGTTTTATGATGCATAGAATAATTTCCTTTGATTCATAATTGAATCAAACTGGCACAGGGTCAGAGGTTTACACCTCGGGGGGGTTAAGGTTAGAGTCTGGTGGGGATGTGATAAAGAAAAATGCTTGCTGGGTGTACCATTGGCACCACCGTGGACTTCACGGCAAATGGCTGCCGCCTGCATCTTCCTCTCGCGGGCTGAAAGCGTGCTGAATCGCGACATGGTGCCTTTTCCTAATGGGTTTAAATGTATAGTACGTGCTGGAAAGAATACATAAAGGACACAAAAGGCACCAGTGTGGTATGTGGTAACACTAAGTACCACTGGTGTTGTAACAAAACCTTACATCAAATGATAAATGTTCTTAACTTCAGTGTGAATTAATGTAGCAATCCTTTATTCCACATCCTTTTGGACCACATCTATTGGTCCATTTTTCATTAAGCGTTCATGCAATGGCAGCTAGCCTTCTTAAATGCTGTAAAAATGTAAGAAATTAGTTTTTGTTACAACAGCAATGATACATAGATGCTGACGATAGTCATTTATGCTTAAAGGGTTGGTCAATATGCATTTGCAACAATGTTCTAACATTATAGTATAAGCTTTGTATAACACCGATATAACATCGTCTCATTACAGATAAAAGGCCTTGTGATGCTGTGAACATGACATTAAATGATGTGAATGAAGTGAGTTAGTTCATGAAGTTCTTGGTGTATATATAGTAATACATGTTTTACCACTCTTGCCAGTTTTAGCACCGGCCAACATATTTGAACCAAAAAACAACCATAGTTTCAGTTAATATGGGGTGGAAGTCTCATCACAATTAAAGAGAAAGCATCTTAAAAATAAAGGTCCCAAAATGGGTTCTTTGGAATTATGCCAAAAAGGAACTACTTCTGGTTCACTGAAGAACCTTTAAAGGGTTGTTCTTTATAAAAAAAGGCTCTTATAAAAGAGTTAGTCCAGTTGAAGAATGTCCACATAGTGTCAAGTTCAGTGCCTAGAATTTTTTTCCCTAGAATTCAAGCCACTGAAAAAAACCCTGAGGCCTAAGTGTCCAAGATATTACCATTTAAAATTCATTCAAATTCATCCATCCATTGATACGTGCAGCCATGGCACAGTGGCCATCTCTTTGATAAGCCCATGTTAAAATAGGGCAAAGGTAGTACTTGCCTTAAAATTTGCAGAAACACTATGGGAGTTGGACTCAGCAACATGTCACATGTTCCCCAAGTGTTATGAATCATTCGTCGCTGATGGATAGACTGGTGATTGAACACTGTGTCCTTGCCATAAAATACACTACAGAGAAATCTAACCTTGCTCCTGCCAAGGCAAACATTTAGCGCTTGACAGAGTCCATCCATACAGCTCTTGGTGCCAATGTGACCTTATTAAAAGATCCAGGAAATGCAGACTCTTCTATTTTTACAGTGTCATTCTGTAGGTTCACAAGGAAAGCTTTGTTAAGATGAAAATATGTTTGAAAAATGAATTTTTTTGGTACCATGAATATGGAGCATATGGATGGAAAAAGAATGAGTCTTATGGTTACTATTTGTATGCTTGTGCATATTTGTGTTTAGATGTATTATATGTAGTCAGACATTTTTGGAGTAATTGAATACTTATATTAGAACACACCATTTTAGTATTTGTGGATTTTAGTAATATAATGGGGGCGTTCTGAGGACACATGTATCTGACTTAGAATGCAAGTACTGGGTCCAGTTGCCTGTACTAATATCCCAACAAAAGCAAAATGTTGATCTTGTTTGAGTACCTGTTTAGTATCCATATGTTAAACATGCAGTGATACCTTCTAACAATCAGTCGAAGAATTTCTTTGCACAATATGAGACAAATCTGAGCAATAGGTGAGGAGAAAAGTTGGTCTAAGCTGCATCAACAAAATTCTTCAGTGATGGAAGTGTGTGGTTTTTTAGGACATCAATTGATTTTGGAGAGTAAAATGAGGCGCACAGCAGGTCTTTGGGCATGCAGATTAGAAAAGCAATGAGAAAGCATGTCATAGGCCTTTTATCGAAACAAAAGCTTGACAGTCAAGAAGTACTTCAACCAAAATTCATCATCTGCCATAACCAGGATTTTTCAAGTCAATGAAAACCTTCTAGAAAGGTAGGTTTCTTACCTGTGGAGTATCTTGGGCTGTACCTGGAAGTTCTGAGAGAAGGTAAAGGGTCACCCTGGGCTGTTTGATTCAAGCCGAGTCTCCTTTCTCCCCCTCTCTACACTCAACCCACTGTGGAACGGTGGGCTGTGGGTGGGAGTGCGTGTGTGCCGAGGGTTGGAATGCCGACTTACATCAATAGACTAATTTTAGCCTGTGTTCTACACCCCAACCCCTCACAATGCCATGACAAGAGATTGTGGTCAAGGGGTATATGGTAGGATGAGGTGCCGGGTGTTTGTGGATGTATGTAGGTGGGTTTAGAGTTATGAGTACTCTTGTAAGTTAAAATGATGAGGCGGGAAATCAATAAAAAATAGCTACATCTAATTAGCATTGGAAACAACAGGGCTAGCAGCTTTTCTAAAGCCAGAAGCTTTGATTCATTATGTCATGCAGTATCACAAAACTACATAAGCAAGTCTGAGAGTTAATAACTTGATGTGTTGTAGGGTGGAATGGTGATTAATCAGGCATGGAGTTAGCACAATGCTAACAGGTAAGTTTCTATTACTTGTTAGCTACATTTGCCTTATAGCTCCAATGCCAAACCAAAGAAGAAAACTTGGTCCACCAAACATGTCTTGGCTGACTTTACCAAGCTGTCACTTTAATGTGTGTGTGTGTGTGTGTGTGTGTGTGTGTGTGTATGGGAGAGAAAGAGACACAGTGACATAGGGACAGTCATCCAGTCGTGATGGGAGCTATTGAGGTCTAAGTTTACAGCTTGTAATCTGAGCTTCATGTGATGTCCCTGATGTAAGAAGAAGGTGGCACTGCAGTAGCCATTCAACATTATGTGTGTCCTTTCAGATTATAGAAAATGATTTCAGGCTGATTCCACAATAAATATATGAATTTAGTAGAAATTGTAAGGGATATTAAAACAAGCACTATAAGTAGAATGCTTCATTTACAATGTACTGAAATGTTCTTATATGCTCCCTTGTGAAGCAATAAGAAACTTACTAAACTGACCAGTAGTTTATTCCTCGTTCTTTCTTTCTCTTTCTTTCTTGCTGAGGGCACTCAAAGTGACAAGCCTTATTACATAAGTGACCTTAATGCGATCTGCAGACCAGTTTTAGCTTGTTTTTAGGGATTGTGTGGTTCTGTCCACTTTCTCTCAGTCATGACAACAAGTACTTTTCAAAAGACTACTGGAGAAGCTGGACCTTTCTGTTTATTTGATCTGTTGTGGAATGAAGTGGTCTCTGAGGTTTGAATTGAACTTTTCGGCTGCTCCTCTTTAGGGGGTTCTGCAGCCCCTGCTGTGGTCAGTGCTTAAACATGGAGGTTCTATTTAAGGTACTGGACCATTTGCTAGTCCCGAGGGCATCTAAGCCATGCCAAGCCCATCCAGCTCAGTCCCTCACACTTACATGACCAAGTTGCTGAAAGTAATGTTTTTACAGTACATGAGAGAGACGAGAGTGTACAATACTGTTCCCAAGCTTATTCCACACCAGGCTACAGGGGTAAGCGTGGCTTGCTGGCTTTTATGAAGAAACAACAGCTCGAGCGATGACGGCCAAACCAGCCTTCATAAAGCAGAGGCATTTGATTATGTAACTACACGGCCTTGCCAGGGACGCTTGAAGTTCTTTAGAACTTTGGTGTTAGTTTGATAGTATCAGATGTGCCCCTAGTATCAGCGAGCAACAGTATACTCAGTTGGCATGAAGATGATTGTTTAAGGAAAGAAGACTCAAACACATCCTAAATCCTAAATGTTTTGGCACATTTTAAACTCTACTTATTAAGAATTTCAAAAACAAGTCACATTTCTGCCAATGCATTCAATGCAGTTTTCCCTCATCGTACCAACTGTTTTAATGCCATCAGCAACAAATGCCATCTTGGAATCCAAAGGTTGAAAATTCTGGAATCAGATTGTAGGGATGATGGTGAAAGTGGGACTTAAAATACACAAATCACTCTTTGGACATTCCATTCATCCAGGGAACATAAAAATACACAGACAATTCAGTAAATCATACTTTTTATGTTTTAACAGGACTTTAAATGTGATGGAAATGCTTGCTTAAATGTTAGAAAATACATTAAATCATACTATGAACCATTAATACCTTAGTATGTTTTTTGCAAGCTAGTTTAAAGAAGCCATTCCAGTCTGTGTGACCACACATATTCCTAATATCTATAGCAGTATATTCAAATATAAATGTATTTTTCACATGGCTTTACTTTTACAGTCCTTCATCTTCACAATGCGATTCCATAATTTTCCGATCTCAGTCTTGCCATGGATTTCAAGATGGCCTTCCTACACAGGCTCCACACTATATGGCCAAAAAAGTATTGTGACACACCTGTTTTTCAGGTTTTGGGCTAGACCCCTTACTTCCAGTGAAGGACAATCTTAATACTTCATCATACCAAGGCATTCTGAACAGCTTTACATTTTGTGATGAAGTTTGGGGAAGAACCATCTCTATTCCAGCATCACTGTGTCTCAGTGCACAAAGCAATCACCAGAAGGACATGGCTGGAGGAGTTCGGTGGAGAAAAACATGACTGGGTGCACAGAGCCCTGACCTCAACCCCACCCAATATCAGTGTCTGGCCTCATAAATGATCTACACAATAAATGGGCACAGAAACTCCAAAATCTTGTGGAAAGCCTTATATTGGTCTATTTTCATGTTTTTTAAATGCACAGGGCAGCTGTTTTTCACATTAGCAACAAAACCAATAGTAAGACGAAGAAGAGAAAGAAGACAAAAGAAAAAGCAAGTTACCAGGTTTTGATATGAAAGCCCCGACATCTGTGTTTACAGTACTTGTTGTGAAATCTGCTATTCAAACACTGAGAAAATGTGTAAAAGTCAAAGACTAAAATTTCCTTGTCAGAAAAAAAGGCCAATATTGAGTTGAAATGGTCACATCTGCTTTTTAATGATGAGAAAAATACTCGAGTGCTTGTCTGTGAACAACCGAGTGTCAGAAAAAGTATTTAGCTGCGCATTAGCTTATTATGCATTCAGTCATAGTATTATGCATTCAACATGTGTGACAACAATCAGTACATTCAGTATTACATCTACACAGGTCAGCCATGGCATTAAATCCACCTGCCTAATATTGTGGCACTCTCTTTGTCTGAGGCATGCACTCCACAAGAGTTTGTGTGGGTATCTGGCATATTAGCAGCAGATCATACAAAATGCAAGGTAGGGTCTCCGTGAATCAGATGTGTAGTCTTCATGCCATTATGGAATACCATTGACACAAACTTGGTCTGGAACAATGTTGAGTAAGCTTCGGACACCCATGGACATCCCTGTTAGCTCACAGGATATGTTTCCTTGGACCACTGTTGATAGGTAATGACCACTGTTTACTGGGAACACCCCATAAGACCATTTTGGAGATGCTATGACCCAGTTGTCAAGTCAACCCAACTGAGCTGTGTAGAATCACTCAGATCTTTAAACTTACCCATTTTTCCTTCTTCCAACAAATCACCTTCTACAACTGATTGTTCACATGCTGCCTAATATATCCCTTAACCTTAACATGTACCATTATAACAAAATAATCAATGTTATCCACTGTCAGTTGCTCTAATGTTGTGTCTGATAGTTGTATCTCCATCGTGATTTAACATATAAAAGTAATGTGTGAAACTGTGAGAAAACTGTGGGAAACATGAAGCTCAAATGTGCATCACAACAAATTTCACACTTTTACGTGTTTCTCTGGTAATATGACTTGTTTCACCAACTATACACACTTTATTAGAAGCTACTCACTGATTACTTTATGAGCTTTTCTTACCTTATAGGTCCACAATATAGGTATGGAACTGAAGACCATACATGGACTACATGGTACACGTACGAGGTGCGTTTCTAATAAAGTGGCCAGCGCTTCATAACATTCATCACTTTCTGTTAGCTATAAGTCACCCATATATTGAGTGTTACTATTTGCTTTTTGAGTACAAAGAACACTTCATCTGCTTTGAGATTACCTTCTCCATCTTTAGCTAAAACATACAAACTCTGTTACACTGTGTCACATTCATTTCCTCTTGCATTGTAAATGTCAATCCAAAACTGTTAGTGTTAAGGATATTTCACTCAGTCAGACCTTACATCACACAAGTGCCCGTTAATATCAGCTACATGATTTACTCCGATCAACAAAGCTAAATATCTACAATACATTCTGAACCAGGGGTTAAGCTGGAATTTGGAAGACGGTGGAAATCTTGACAGTGGCTTAGATTTACATGTACTCAGAAGAATGTATGTAGAAATGTAAATATTTAATATACAATTAAACGTTTCATTAGTTGGACCTAACTACTCACTCTTATGGTCAAAATCATCTTGATTTTAAGCAGACACACATCTTTTTTGTGCTTCATGGTGAGTCCTTAACTCTTCTCTTGAGGCAGCTACATGTTATGGAATAAAAGACACCTGATAGAACTGATTCTTTACTAAACAGCTTCCACGAATGTGTAACAGCTGTAACGTGACTGGATCATCTCTGACAAGCTTTCAGAACTAAAATATGATGAGGATCTGGATAGAAAAATCTATTAAATTGGGCAGATAAACAGTTATGTTGACTCTGGCTACATTTATATGTAGGCTTTTAGCAAACACAGATGTAGTTAAAGTCAAGGAATTTCATTGGTATTGTATTGTGTGTTTGCCCAGACAGGAAATTAACCCCCAGTCTGATTAATAGAGGGCAAAATTGCCCATCACACCAACCACTGGTAAACTAAACAGTCTTCCATTGTTATTAAATTGGATTTAGTTTAATCATGGGCGGCACAGTGGTGCAGGGGTTAGCGCTGTTGCCTCACAGTGAGAAGGTCCTGGGTTCGACTCCTGGGTTGGGCGCAGGGTCTTTCTGTGTGGAGTTTGCATGTTCTCCCTGTGACCGCATGGGTTTCCTCCCACCACCAAAAACATGTGTGCTTTGAGGAATAGGTGAATTGAGCACTCTAATTTGCCCATAGGTGTGAATGGTTGTCTGTCCCTATATGTGGCCCTGCAACGTGCTGGCTGGAGCCTATCCCATTGCAGCTGGGATAGGCTCCAGCCGACCCTGTATGCAGGAATAAGGGGTAGATGATGGATGGATAGTTTAATCATTTAATGTGTGCACTAACTTCTTGTGTGGTTTAAAGCGAAATGGGGAGCGGTGATGGCCATGCTGAAGAACTGCAAGGTTTTAGACAGTGAACTGACATCCTTGCCTCTGCAAGATCTCCAGAGTTAATCTTGTCCCTGGACTGCACCTATGTTTTAGTCACACACTCTTGTGGTTTTATATATGCTATGTTCTTTTATTTATCTTTATATATTTATTTTTCGTTTTTCTGCAATTTTATGATGTTTTAGATGTTCTTGAGTGCCTGGACTCCACAACTTGCCAGTCAGAACTACTCTTACCAAGGAGGAATACTGTTTAGTAAAGTGTGTCTCTATCCAAGTTACCCATACAATGCCACAAACTCTGTGCCCAAGTTACGTGCATGTGATGTGTGAAAAAACAGTGGAAGATCACAACTACAACTGGTTAAACCACAATTCGCTACATTTTCCAACTGACTCTATGTATTGGAGCGTAGCTTGAATGAAGGGAGAAATTCCTTGGCAAAGAACTGGTCCCAGTGTACCTGATACCGATTGTTATAGGCTGGGCTGGTCTGAACGGAGGCCCATAAACAATCGGCTTCTCTGAGGCTGGAACAAAAGCCTTGGTGGGGGACGGGACGGCCAGTGTGGGGGTCCTGGCTTGTGGGGGTTCAATAGGGTCGTTGGAGACCCGTCGTTTCCATTCCAGCGGTGGCTCAGGTAGTGATTTCCTGTGTGCGGCAGAGTGGACACTGCTGGTTATCGATTGCTGCACATTCTGTGGGCCAAAGGCTTCATCCACAAGGCCCAAGGGGCTCCGGGAGGCTGCTTCCCATGGGGAAGGAGGCTTCTGTGGGTGCTCCACCCAGGACATCTGCCTGTCCATGAATCCACGATTGGGATGGAAACCTGGACTGGACACTGGGGACAGAGTTGACACGGAGGAGTGTCTGGGGGGCAGAGACATAGAGCGGCTCCTGCTGTACACCTAAACAAAGGGCAAAAAATGAACAGGACAAAAATGCACTGTTTAGATTTTAGATAGTGTTATTTTCTTTTATGTTTGTAATTACTTAAATAAGGCTGAATTGTGACTGGAAAAACTGTTTGCACAGAAGTGGGATATAGACAATTCAGAGAATTTCTTAAGTTTGCCTCAACAGATTCTATTATGCCTCTTTATTTTTTATTAGTCAGAATGAGCTGAAATATTATCAACCATTTTTGTTAAGTTCTGTGTTCATGTGAATAAATGTACTTTTTGTGGTATCAGAAAAACTCAGTTCTTTTATTTTGATTTAACTGAAGCAATTTCTGTATGTAATACCTTTTTGGCTGAGACTAATCCTATTTTTTGGCGTGTCATGAAACATGAATACATTTATACACCACTATTGGACAACACTCTACAATACGTGCTAAAAGAACCGCCAGATTGTAGACACAGATGCTTTCTATATTTTAAATGTTCACATCATCTATGGGAAACTTTGATTGGCTTTATCATTTTTAGACTTTGCTGCCATCATCTGGTATGTCTCTGTAACACAGTCAGTGTTGGTCCTGAAGTTTGGTACTGCTTTAAACTGATCTATGCTTTAGGATACACTAAACTACATTATTATATAAATATATATATATATATAATATATATATAATGATGGGCAACGATTCAAATTGCGTAGCTAGACGAAACATGTAATATTCAATTTGGTTTGAACACATTAAACAAACAAGGAGCTTTTTAACAGCAGTGTTTCCTTTTACACAGTTACACAGCTGCATTTCAAATAGTTTGCAGGGCGTTTACATTTTATCTTTGTCTATATACTATGGACAAAAGTAATGCGAGCGCTGTACGTGTCGGCTGGTTCAGGGGGTCCCATTACTTTTGTTCTCCTGACCCCTGCGAAAACCAACCCACACCTACAGTAGTGCTCGCATTACTTCTGTGAAAGCACCAAACTTTCAAAATAAAAGGGTTTCAAAAACCTGCGTTAAAACGCGATAAAAAGAATTGTTAAGTAAGCAATGCCTTAAAGCGATAATGCGTTCTGGTGTACATATATACAGTAATCCCCCGTTTTCCCAAGAGCACCGGTGTATAGAGAAAAACTGTCAAAAATGCCTAAAAATGCCTATTTTTATTGTGTAAGCCCTAAATATGCCCCCAGAACACTTTAATTTCATTTTAAACTCCGTTTAATACATTATCCTTAACACAAATATATAGATAAACCGTATTTGTACTGTACAGTTTACACTGAGTTCCTGCAAAGCTGGAATGTAAATACCGATGTTACCGCTGTAAAAAAAATCTTGCAAATAGTTAACTCAGTTTAAAATGATAAGTTAGGTGGACAATTTTTTGAGCATAGTATTGAGTTTACTTACACAAAAGATTTAACTTGATGTTTACTACTATTTTGTCCAATGAAAATAAATAGTTAAGTTGGGTAAACGTGATATTTTGAGTTTTTTGTTTGACC
>JBBPDB010032164.1:0-11798 GCA_037974465.1 Brachypetersius altus | reverse complement strand
TCTCTCTCTCTCTTTCTCTCTGTCTCGCTCTTCATCTCTCTCTTTCTCTTTCTCTCTCTCTCTCTCTCTCTCTCTCTTTTTCTCTCTCTCACCCCCCCTCTCTATCTAGCTATCTATCTGTCTCCTTCCCTCTCTGCATCAACCCACCCCCTTTTACGCCCCCGAGGCTCTCATGCTCATAAACAAAAAGTTGTACTCATTCACTTACTCAACTTCTCACCCACCAACTCCTACTAGACTGAATTCACGCTTGATGTCTGCTAATAGGAAGTAGCTTGTTTCACAAATATTTACAGTCTAAACTCGTTTAATATCTCCATCAGTCTGACGCAGTACTGAGACACAAGAAGGTCGTTGTTGGAAACTGGAGTTTGTTTTTTAACATAATTCCATCCCTGCCCTGCTGTATTGTTCGTGTGTGACAGGGCATGAAAGCCCTTTATGATAAAACACACGTTTGAATCGAACAGGGTGTAATTTCAGGCCTGGCTAACCTAATTAAGTTCAATTAGCATTCTGCTTTTGATGCAATAAATGAGTAGTCTTGTAATGATACAATGCTTCCAGTGAACTGGAGTGGCGCATCACTTCAACTGTGTCAGAGAAACTGTTTTTATAGCAAATGTTTCTGCGAGTCTTATTTAAAGCCCATCAGGCAAAAACAGTCCTATTGCGAGGACTGCACGGCTATTTCTTATTCAAAAAAGTAAACATCAGATGAAAGAAAAATATCAGGAGCTCCAGATGCTGCAGATATTTTGTGTTTTTTGTTGAATATTTTGGTTAGTCTAATGTTTTCTATGGACGGTGCGATTTCAGTCATTTTACAAGATCATTACAAATCAATCTGTGCAACATGGACCTAAAAACCTTGTGTATGAATGTGTGTAGATGTATGATGATGACACATATCGAATAGCAGGACCAAGTTGGGGCAACAAGAGAAGATAAGGTGTTTAATCATCTCAAGGGAAATTCTTGCGACAGTACTGTGCTCAGTGCTGCAAGAAACAATCAAAGATAAACAGACGATAGAAAAAATAAAAGGATGGATAGTAAACAATAGTGCAACACAAGAACAAGGAAGGTTGTCCTTGCAATCGGAAGGTCATGGGTTTAAATTCCAGGCCATCAGTGTCACCACTGAGGTACATTGTTCCCCCGACACTGTGTCACTGGCTGCCCGCAGCTTCACCTGCTGAATGGGTTAAACGCAGAGGAAGAATTTCACACTGTGTGCTGTGGTGTGTTCACCTGTGACAAATGGACACTTTACACTAATAGAAGAAGAAAACGTCATCAGCCCGTGCTAGTGGTGCATTAACAGAACAAGGTGAATCATGCTTCTAGTGTGTGTGGAGAAAGAGAATGTTCCAGTCCCACATACAGGTACTCTACCTACCGCTGTACTCCTCTATGCTGTTAATGCAGGTGGTCTTTGAACCTCTTTCGGAGTACAATGTAGAACCACCAGTTAGAAGCCGCGACCAAAGAAATCAGGCCTGAATTTTATTTGAAACTGTTGGTAAGCAGCAATCTGTACATTTTATTCCATAGGTGTTCGTTTTTGTTGTCGCAGGCGCACGATACCATAATAGCCTGCGACTGATCATTTTACATGTCAGTTAAGTGTATTTCATGCACTGTGTCAAACTGAATGATTTCGAGAGGATATGTAATTGTAATTTTTCTGACCAGTATTGTGACTGGTGATGTTAAATAATATGTCAATCGTTTTTAATGCCTCCAGGCAGAGCACTTGGTGAGGAAGGGGCGCCCCCTGGTGCAGCAGGAGTCCCTGGATCTGGACGTCCCAGAGTTGAGAGCCTCCAAAAGGAACACCATGGAGCTCCTGGAGGCAGAGAGGCTGGACGACCTGGAGACATGTATGGTAAGGCTCTCCTCATCTAACTTATTAGTGAACTTCCTGAAGAATTGTTTGGAAGAGGAGTTGTTCTTACCCTGCAGTGCAGTGCAGTGCAGTGGAGTGTGACAGAAGGCAGGAGTCCAGAGAGGCCATTGCATACAACTAGTGAGAAAATTACGGAAATCTTGAAATCTATGAAATAAAAATAATGGCTTCACTGGACCCAAAGACATCCTGCATTCAGTATTTCTTGGTGAAGGTCCATCAGCTCTGCATGTGATGTGTTCCTGTACTACTGATAAAAGCTGAGATATGCGGACAGGCTTGGGGGAAACTGAGTCAGCGTCGCAGTGTTTTTCTCGGAATATGTGTGCGTTCGATACACACTTTGCAGCGCGTTTGGCCCGGTGTGTGTTTTGCTTCTTCGTGGGTTTCCATGTTCTCAGATGTTATCTGTTGATATTCAGCCCTTGTTGTGATTTCCCTCTCGCACTAATCTCCTCAGTCATGGATTAAGTCTTAACACATTATTAACACATTCACATCTCGGTCTGCTTTGGGCAACTACCACTCCAAACAAGAGCACTGCTCACACTTATAGACCCCTGCAGTGTGTTACAATGTATTGTATTAGCACAGCACAGTCTGAATGCGCCATATTGCCACTATATTTTGTCATGAAGGTTGATATGTATCAGTGTCCAGAGATACTGAAGCGGCTGTGTTCCTCACCGCTGTGTTAGTCGGAGCAATAAAAATAAAACATCTTGTAGAGCAGCAGTTCACAAACCAGTCCTGAACCCCCTGTCCTGCATTCTAGTGTTCACACACCCACTTCAACTCAAGACCAGCTGGGTAATGATAGTTAGATCAGGTGTGTTGGGCACAGGGAAAGCACTTAAATGTGCAGGGCAGAGGGTACAAGACCTGTCTGGGAGCCACTGTTATAGAGAAACTTGTATCTCTTTTTTTTATTCACTTCATTGGGCACATTATCAAAAAAATGCTAATCCTTTTACATTTGTAGCCAATCTTTTAGAAACCTCTTACATAATGATGTTTGACATGAGCATACCAACACTAACCGCTTGTTTAAATAAACTTGAGTTGGAGGATCTAGTGAAAACTTGGATGAAAACTTTGAAATGACTGTTAAATAAAATTTGTATCCTTTTATCGGAGTTTGACCGTGAGTTCTGACATGTTGCTGCAGTGCTGTGGTGATGGTGCAGGCGGTTCATTGGGAAACTGCAGCCTTCCAGCCTTGGTTTCGTATCACACTTGTAGCATCAAGTCTTCTTTATGTGCAAGTTCTTCAAACAATCTGCCGCGTGCTGCCTGTGGCTGGAAACACACAATGCTCTGCTTGTCCTGCACTCATCTATAAGAGATAGCTGCTATTCATTAGTGTAGATGCACTGAGTTTCAGTACGTGAATGCAGTGTAATTGTACGTACAGTATATTGTATGAACAGTTCATTGTAATGTGTCTTGTGTAGCCCAGTATGTGCATCGGTATCTCGGGCGAAACTGTTTCTTTGTCCGTCCAAGTTCATGAATTGACATACATGGAAGTGCAAGTCACTAAAAAGGAAGATTCGTTTTCAATGACCTCCTCGTTCAGCTGGTGTGCATGACCTGCTCTCTCTGTCTTTCTACTTTGCAGTTTCTTTTCTTTCTTTCTTTTCTTTCTTTCTTTCTTTCTTTCTCTCTCTCTTTCTTTCTCTCTCTCTCATTTCTGGAACCACTGAGCTTCTTACCTTTCTTCTCTTTCTGCCTTTTCTTCTTTCTTCTCCCCCTCCTTCTCCAATAATTTGCTTCATGGAGACTCTGTGCTGCACCAGTGTAAGTACAGGCTGTTTTACCCTCCTCTCTTTCTCCCGCTATCTCTTTCTCTTTCCTTCTTTCTCTCACTCGGACAAAGAGCACTGTTGTTCAGCCCCCTCCACTATCACACATTCGCATCACTTGCTTTCTCTCTCGCTTTTTTCTTTCTCTATTTGTCTCTCTCTCTCTCTCTCTCTCTCCACTCCCCCCTCCGGCTCTCCCTCCCTTTCGGCGTCCTTCTGCTTGATGTGTGGTGATTATATGGCTCAGTGTGGGTCTAAGCGCTCAGGGCTTATCTCTCTTCTTCATCGATGAAAGCAGAGAGATGATTTCGCTTCACATCTTCTACCTCATCGGGCCAGTTTTCTTCTCTGCCTGTCGATATGGGAGATAGCGGCGCTCCTGAGGCGGAAATAGTTGTGCTGCCTTTAATAAACGTGTGACTTTTGACTGACTGTAGCATGGTGGAGGCTCACACCTCAGGACATCTGTCTGTGCTGAGTATGTGTGACACTTCTTCTGCCCCCCCAAATAGAACCGTTCCTTTCAGATTACCATAATTTAAACAGATAATTAATGTGTCAGTCCATAATTTTCTGGTTCCAATTTGCATCCAGAGCAGAAAATGACAGACTTGTTTGGCTGTTGGTTTTTTTTTAACCATTAACTAACACAATAACCTTCAGATTAGTTGAAAAACATGAATGAAAGGGGCATAAGGAGTGAAAAATGGGTTTTCTGACTAAAAATCATGCACCACACCTCAGTACTCATTTGTCTATTCATAGAACAGCTGCTGGGTGTAAGGCGGGTGTTTGAAATATGATCACGCTTGAAACGTTTTTGTGCACAGAGACTTTTAATCGTTTTCTAAGACCTGTTTCATCTAAGTTGATGTGGAGCTCTTTATAATGTGTGAACTTGATGCACCTGAGTGTGTGATGAAGTAACTTGCAGTCACAAGTGAAAGAAAAGATTTGATGACCTTGTGTTTGGGATAGACATGATATGAAAACAGCTGATGGTGAGTTAGCAGAAATTAGAAGAGTGGTGAGGCTTTTGTGTGGCTATGAAGAAGGAGTTTCTTTGTAAAAAATATTTTATAAATTAAAATCATCAATAAAAGATTTCTCCTGTTGTGGAGAGGACACAGAAGTACAGGCTGATGTTTTGATCCTTCTTTCATAGATGACCCCGAAGTCAAAAAGGAAGAGTATTCACAGCCGGATGCTGAGACCAGTCTCCAGAGCTTTTGGTGAGTGAGATGATCTTTCTCTCTATGCTTTATGCTCTTTAAACTCCAGCTTGTAGGGTTGTGTGGGCTGACAGTCAGGTGAACGTCGGTGAGAGTTTGAAACAGGCTTGGTTTTGGATCTGCTATATTACACAGGTCAACAATTTTTTTTCCAGTCACAGCAATCTTCATTAGTAATATTAGATTTGCAATAGACTTGCATGCGTTTTTTATTAAACCAGTCAAGAACTGTTTCAATATTTTCAGTGCGAAGTCAGACACTGTGGCATAGATATAATGATTAGTGTCAGTCTGCTACCACTGTTTCTTCAAAAACGCTCAGCATATGATTATTATATGATCATTATACCAACTATCATGCCGTATAGAACTAGCTTCATCACAAACACTATGTGTGGGAAAAACTAAACACAGATTTTAAATCGGCATGAAAAACACTACAAAACTCACATAAACATATCTGATGATTTTGACCTGTAGACCTGTGTAAGTAACTTGTTTTTCATTTCTGATTGTGAATGTAAACTGGCCTTGTATGGACATGCATTGTCTATGTTTAGAGAAACTAGTCAGTGTCACCTGTCAGGTTGTGATTGGTTCTCCTGTGTGTCAGAAATGGAGTTTGATCTGGACAAAGCTCTGGAGGATGTGCCCATCCACGTGGAGGACCCTGTACCGCCCTCAAAACTGGAGAAAAAAACCTCAGGGGGCATGGGGGAGCTACCGTCTGAGGAGGCCAAGAAACTCCAACATTTCACCAAGCTACGGCCAAAGAGGAACAAGAAGACGCACTCCAACAGAGTCCCTGTACGTGTCTCTTCTGCCTGTGTGTCCTACTTAGTGGTGTATGGTATTCATATGGTCCTCGAGTGCTACCCACCTGTAGTCCAAAACCATTTGACGAACTCTTCATGAGAAAGAGTGTCTAAACTTGACAAGTAAGAGAACAAGGGGCAGCTGGTGGCTACGGAGTTGACTCTGTGTTCAGAATGCCAAGGGTTTGAGTCTCAGGACTGCTAATGGCACCACTGAGATGACATTGAGCAAGGTACCGTCCCCACACCCCACACTGTGTGCTGTGGTGTGTTCACTTATGACAGAATGGTCACTTTACTTACTTTACTTTATTTAGGTCATACAGGGAGAGATACAAAAGAATGGAAATAGCACATGGGGGTGGAGGTAGCTCAGTGGGTAGGATACTTGCCTGGGTTCCTGGGTTCGAATCCTACCTTCAGCACCACCACTGGGTTCCTGAGCAAGACCCTTAACCCCAAGTTGCTCCAGGGAGAGACTGCCCCCTGTAGTTAGAGAATAGAAGTCGCTTTGGATAAAAGCTTCTGATAAATGCCGTAAATGTAAATGTAAATACTCAATACTCATTAGTACATGTACCATATAGGTGCACTTGTAGGTGTATAAATACCGAATGTATCAGTTACTGCATGTTTTTTTTTATACCCTACCACAACCATCAGTGAAAAAGGACCACAGTTTTCCAGATATTATATGAATGGTGGGCCATTCCCTCACAGCACTGATAATGTAGTGGAATGGTTGTTTGAGTTCTCTATTGGCAATAGTGTATGTGTACACCTTCTAATATATATGGTCTAAAATATTTTGCTGTTTGCTAATAAGTGGATTCTAAAAGATTCCAAAAGTTTTGTTAGAGGTCAGATCAGTGTTCAGATTATATTATATATTATATTAAGAACTATTTCTATAATTATTTAACACATGTTGTATAGTCTTCTATGGTCCTCATTGTCCATTGTTTATTTTGCATCTTGATGAAATCCCTTTTTTTTTATTTTTATTTTCATTAATCCTACAGACTCGAGCCTGAAAGTTTGAAAATGTAGTGATTGTATGCTTTTGTGCTTTTTACAGCAGGTCGGCAGCACACCCTCTCAAGATGGAGAGCAGAATGGCCTCATGGGAAGGGTGGATGAGGGCGTGGATGAGTTCTTCTCTAAGAAAGTCACTAAAATAAATGACAAGTGAGTTTTAGCACCTGCTTATATTCTCTGAGTGATGTCAAAGGGATGTTGTTAATCCTTAGGAACCCAGGGTTAGTCTTATCATTTGTAGGCTTTCAGTTTATTTTAGGTCATTAATTAGTTTTAAACTACATTATTAAATATAAGATTTACACTATATTTATATATATTGAATTAATTCACTTAACAATACATATGAATTAGGTATCAGTGAATTCAAGGTTGCAAAACCCCAAAAATGTACAGAATATTTTTTTTTTCTTCCTGGATGAAAAGACTGAATACAGGACACTAATTTAAATGTAAAGTAGAATAAGCACTTCATGGTGTTAACATAATGCGGGTCAGATCCTGAGGTCAATTTCGAGCCCAGTGCACTTGTTTTGTTTGGTTTTGTTTTCTTACAGTTCAGTGCTGTCAAATGCTGAGACCATCTGGATGCTCTGTTCTGATTGCACTTGTCCCTTCTTTCTCTCTCTCCTTATCAGACGGCCGTCCCTAAAGAGCTCGGACTCCCAGGACGGCGAGAAGAAACGTGATTCCCGTAAGGGGGGCTTCCTCAACCTTATCAAGTCTCGCTCCAGCAAGTCAGACAAGGACAAAGATAAAGAAAAGGAAAAAGAGAAGGAAAGGGAAAGGGAAAAGGAGAGAGAAAGGGAGAAGGAGAAATAAAAAGAGAAGATCCACAACCCCAGCCCATCCCCTTCTCCGGTCCTCGCCCAGGCTGCCCCACCAGCAGCCACTGAGGAGCCGTCGTCACCCAAGGCCTCTGTGAGGAGCCCTGCAGCCGAGGCTAGGTCCAAGTCTCAGTCCCTGCCCACAGAGCGCAGCAGCAGCTCTGACCGCTCTGAGGAGCTTAAGACACCGGACTCCGTGGACTCCGAGCCCTCAGAAGGAAGCCCTCAGGGGGGGCGTCGCTACGGCATCCAGGTCATGGGATGTGGCCTGCTGGCTGAGATGAAGGCCAAACAAGAGAAGAGAGCCACTTTTGGAACGCATAAGGTACGTGTTGCATACTATTAAAGGTATGAGTTTAATGAGTTAATTAGAGCAAGGGCAGGTGCTTTTGACTGTACCATAATCATCTTTGTTTATACTTGTATATTAGTATATTACATACCGTGGGTTAGTGGTGGCCTAGTGGGTAGGATACTTGCCTCAGACCAAGAGGTCATGGGTTTGAATCCTACCTTCAGCACCACCACTGGGTTCCTGAGCAAGACCCTTAACCCTTAGTAGAGACTGTCCCCTGTAGTTTTGGAATGGAAGTCGCCTTGGATAAAAGCATCTGCTAAAATCCATAAATGTAAATGTCTCTTAGAAATACCTTTCCGGATTAGATCAGAACATACAGCCAAGCATTCATTCAGTTAAATGTCCAAACTTTTTACTTATATAGTTCCATATTAGTGGCTGGCACCTAAACTTCCATCAGGACACATGCAGTAAAATGATGCCATCTAGTGGTCACTGTGTGACAGTACAGTCTATCCACCTCATTATTTTAATTATATTCCATTTAACAACGGAGGATAAATAAATAAATAATCTTTTATCCTGGTTGCTAAACCAAATTAGGATGTTTTCAAACGAAATTCAGTTCTGTTAATGCAAACCCGAAAGGGAACCAGCTTATAAAGACCTCACAGCTTCTTGTGTTTAAGATGTAAGTATACTTTAAAGCAGACTCAGTGGTCTTCTTCAACACCGATGAGATCTCACACCACTTGCTGTTGATTCTACAGCTCAGACAACACAGCCGAAGCATGGGTGGTCTTGCTCAACATTAACCAAGACAAAAATTCAGACATATGGGCTCCTAAGACTTATTGCTTTAATGTGCCAGTGCTGCTGTCTAGTCACTTACACAAACATGCTACCATTCTCCTAAATAGTTTTTTTTAACTCACTTCGTGTGATCATGACTGTGCGTATCTGGTGAGCATGCAGACTGGGGCTGTTTTCTCGATGACCAAACCAAGAAGGCTATAAAACTAACCACCAACATACTGTACTGGGACCACCTCCGGAGGTTCATCTGAGGTTCCACTTAGAGTGGTCTGAGTTAATTTGCTGCGTTGTATAAAAAAACAAAGCCTCATCGACCTGAGACCACATAATGAGACCACCTGACACTGAAATGTGAAACAGCCCAAATGTGAAAGCAGCCTTCGAGTATGCCTTAGTCATCCTGTATCATTTCAGCTTATTGCTAAACCGCTTACAGAGAAATTGGAGGAGCATCTTAGTATATTACATACCATAAGCACTTTTCAGAAGCTTTTAATATTTTTATGCATTTCATCTAAAAATCAATGAATGGCAGTAAATGTAAGACAGTAAGGACACTGGCATCAGCGGAAAAAAAAAATCCTGAACAGCTCACCTAAAACTCTGCACTTCAATTTGGCCGGGTTTCAGGAGCCCATTTTGTATTATTACACTGTTCGGCCAAATTTGAACAACGTGTCTAGAAACCTTAATGTCTTGGAAGGTCGCCAAAGGTCGTATCTGTTGTGCTTGTGTGGGTTGTCCTATTGAATTGTTTTTCACTGATTGAAAGCCAGTGTGGAGCCAAGTGATAAATATTGAATGGCCTTGGCTTGCTTTCGTTCGTTATCATCATCCCATCTGTGTGAAGTTACCACCAGGCATTAGGATCAACAGTCAGTGCTGTTGTGGTAGCAGCCAAATAATAATATACTGTATCAGAAGATTCCATGATTCATGAATTTTAATTAAATCTAGACTATTTGTGGTTGTCCGATTTACATTTTGCATGTGGCCAACATCAGCCATTCAAGATTAGTCAGTAATTAAGTAATACCCACACAAGACATTATGAGGCCTTGAAATATTGGCTTACTTGTTGAGAAATGAATGGGAAAGGAAAGTCCCAGCCTTCAGTAAAAAGAGCCAGTTGACTTGCTGGTAAAGCATCTTGTGGAATCCACAGTAGCCAAGGGGACCCACAGTCACACCCGCAGTAGCCATAACAACTTAAACAAACAAAACAAAAAATGCTTCTTCATTTTGTTGCAGTCAAGTGTTGCAGAATACTTACACTATTTCTATTAGATTTTACCAAAGGCTTCATTAATGAGCTTTTCAGCTTTGTAGACCTCTTCCCATTCAAAGACAGAGGGTCCTGTTCTTGTATTACTGGAAATAACTGTCTGGGTGTGTGGTCAACATGACCACCAAGTTGACAAACTTTTCTACACTGTGCTCATACGTGTTTCTGGTTTAAGCCACCTTTACTTTAAATTAGGGTTGCACAATATATCGCAAATTTACCGTCATCTCGATATCAACAAGCACAATATACATATTGCAGAAAAATATATTGCGAAAGACTGACTGAACTGCAAAAAATTGTGTTTTTCCAAAACTCTTCACCCAGTGCCACAGAGAAGAGGGCAAAAAAAATCACTGGGCAGTTTCTTCATCTTCTGTGCTGCTGTTATAGATTGCACCTTTTGCTATTTTTTTCTGGCTAATAACTTACTGTAATTTAAATTAATCTAAATTATTTTTTAAAATCTGATTTTTTTTCAACAATGTTCAGTGGTTTAAATGTTTTATGGGAGGCATTACAATGCTCTGTGTAAAAAAAGTTTTTAAAAAGAAACATGTTGGAATGGAAATATTGCATTTTTCCTGCATAGAGTAGTCAGTGTCTGGAGTCTATATTACCAGCAAATCCAAAGCAGAAAAAACATTAACACTATAAAGGCTAAGTTTTTACTCACTTATCGCATGTGATATCGCCATCGCAACACTCGACAACATTATCGCATATCACACGTTTTCCTAATATCGTGCAGCCGTGGTTTAAATGTTTAATTTAAAAGTATTGTTTGGGAATTAGCATTGGTATCAGTATTGCCATCGAAATGCTTTAAATGGGACTGATCCAGAAGTATAACCATTACAGTTTTTCACCTTCATAGATCAGCAGAAGCTTTTTCATCTTCATATTGTTCAGATGCATCAGTGTCAAAGTGCCTCCCTGTGGAAACGTGCTAGTGATCATTACATGCTTGCTGACGCAGAACACGGTGCTCATCTTGTGGGAACACAGTTCATAGTGGAAACTGCTTAACATGACCAGTCACCAATCTGGGGATAATGGGCATCATTTGTATGCAGCATCTTGGATACTGTGGGGAAAAAAGTGATTGAGGCAGTCTGGGACAATCTACTCTCCGAGCTGTGGACAGAATGACGGCCGGATGTGAGTGAAATGAGGCGTGTGATCGATACGCTGTTAAACTCCACTGTCTCTCACCTACTGTGCAAAATGACAACGATAAAGGTGTCCTGCGCAATAGTGCAGTGGAGTGGATTTTGATGGAAAGTGTGCACTTGATTCAGCTATGAAACAATAACACTAGTTCTTTCGTATCATTTATCATTTCAGGAGATCACAACCCAATTCCTGGAGATTTACAAAATCATTGATGTCACAAAAATTCTTCATTCTATAGAAGTTTAGCCCCATCCTTTTACAGTTTCAATATTTCAGTTAGTCCATTTGAAGACATGATACACAACAGTGAGTCTGAAAAGAGGAACATATGCTCATAGTAGTCCTAAGAGCACAAAACAGTCTGTTCAATGCTATAAGATACAGAATTGTTAAGGTTATGTAAACATGAAAATGTGGATCACAGAAATAAATAAAAGACAAAAAAATGTAGTAGATTTAATCTTTAGAGCCATTTAATCTTGCTTGTAAACTTTAGTGGAGTGAAAGTGATCATTCGGTCATACGTGAACACACCACTGCACACAGTGTGAACAGCACAAAATACTTCCTCTGCATTTAACCCATTCACCAAGT
>JBBPDB010032087.1:0-11801 GCA_037974465.1 Brachypetersius altus | reverse complement strand
TATCTATCTATCTATCTATCTATCTATCTATCTATCTATCTATCTATCTATCTATCTATCTATCTATCTATCTATACCCATCTGCACTGGACAATGTATATGTATATTTAAAAATCATCAGCAGCGATAGTTCAAAAGTAGTGTATTGCCCACTTTTATTACTGCTATGTGCACAAAAATGCAAGAACATTTGGTCTGCCAAGGTTTAAACAAATGAGGTTCTTTCTAACAGCAGATGCAGTTAAAACGTCTTTACACAGTGTGAGTGTGTTTATGTGCATTTTATAATGATTTTATTAGTAATAACTCCTGAATGACCCAAAGCCCTGCCTAATTTTCTTAGCCCTCCAGTGACTGCTTATCTGCCAACTGTTCAAGTACAGATAGCAGCACGCCTGTGCCCTATGAATATCATTTGCATTTCAGCCGCAGTTGGTCAAAAGATCTTCTGAGGGACACCTGATGGTCTGACATACGGACCGTTTTAAGGTAATCAATTTTGTATCCATTTCCAAAGTTTCAATTATAAAAATTCAGCTTCAAAGTGTGAATGGTAAACCTAACATGATCTGAACACAGACTCTGTAATCAAAAATGTTCTCTCAAGGATTAGGTGTTTAATTTGCTGTTGATAACCTGAGCCACTCTGACACTGTCAAGAACTGTTGCCAGTGTAGAACTCAAGTGTGATTTCAGCTGGCAGAATAAAAATGAGTTCTTTGTTGAGTCATCCAAATCTGCTTTGTGAAATATCAACCTGATCCCCAAAAGGCTGTGTTTCCCGAAAAAGTACTGGCACAAAGACGATTCTTAAATGGTAGAACATACTGGACACCATAAATGTATCTATGCAGATTTAGGGTAGGCGATTTAACTCCTGCTTACCCTGTATGTTCCTTAGCTGCTTTGATCACAATTGATTGGCTATCAGTCACTATCTGATTGGTGAGAATCAGGATTAACTAATCAGAGTGATGAATAATTCCTGTTCAGTCAGTTTGGTATTACAAGTAAAGTGGCCCCTTATACGTGAACACACCTCAGCACAGGGTAATTCTCTGCATTTAACCCACGCACCCAAGCGCCTGGGGATGGTACTTCACTCAGGGGAACCTCAGTGGCGTCCTGGGATTTGTGACTTCAACCTTCGGATCACAGGGGCAACTCCCTAATCACTTATTCACCAGCTGCCTACCCAAAAAGCCTTTACCCTTCTAATATTTTGATAGGCCAGTTCCTGATATTGCAAGGATGACTGACAATGTCCTGAAACAATTACAATAAGACATTTTGTTAAACATTTTTAATGCACGTTGGCACCACTACCTTGGAAGTAGCTAAATGAAAAACGTGATTTATGTGTTCATTTTATAGGTTATTTTTATCATTATACCACTAGCATTTTTTTTCATTCTAATATGTCATTTTACTTGTTTGTTTCAATGATTAATGCCCTATTTTATGCTTAAATTCCACTATTAAAATGTAGATCTGGCTAGGACAGGTTTCTTGTTTACTTCATTAAATGGGGTTACAAACAATATAGAATAATTGATGTACGATTACTGTATTACATTAAAAGGTCATACTTCATGAGAAATCATTATTTACTAATATACTAATGTTTAATACAGTCTTTAATACTAATTGCATCTCTTTTCCTTGCAGCAAAACACATGTACACTCTATAGACAAAAGTATTGGAACTACCATCAGGGACTTTAATGACACTGCATTCAAATACATAAACGTTTAATATGAAGCTTGTCCCCATTTGGAGTTTTTCTGTGTCTATTCTTTCTGTAGAGCATTTACGAGGTCAGGCATTGGTGTTGGACGAGAAGTACATCCCAAAAGTTTTGGATGGGTTGAGGTCAAGGCTCTGTGCGAGTCGGTCAAGATCTTCCACACCGGACACACCCAACTATGTCTTTATTGAGTTTGGTTTGTGTACTGCGGTACTGATGGAATACAAAAGCAGCATCCACAAAGTTGGAAGCATGTCTTGGATTTCTGAAGCATTAAGGCTGACCGTCACTGTACGCACGAGGCCTGGAACAAACCCTGAAAACAGGCGTGTCCAAATACTTTTGTCCACATAGTGCCCATCCTCACAGTTCAAGTCTACTAGTCTATTACGTGGTACATTTTAGATGCTTTTTGTTGATATGATTACATTTAAAAATATGAAGTAAATATTTATATTACACTGATACGACACGTTTAGTGAATTTGAGTATACACTAGTGGAAAGAGTGGATAATAATGAACTAAATGGACTCTTATTATGTAGAGCTGTTAGTGGTGCATGTTATTTTAGCTTCTGCTGCTGTCTTCACACGGTTAAATGCAGTGTTTTTGACCTCGGGGCGCGTTGTTGAATAATAATGTGAATTTCAAAGGAGATTAAGGTCTAATTTAACACCCGGAGTAACTGGTGAGTCAAAGAAAGACTACATGGTCCTAAACGTTTAACTCACTTTAAGTAAACTCTGCAGCTAGCCTGCTAACTAACCCAGGTGTCCTTTATTTTGCAATGATAATGTTTATATAACAGCTTAATTAAGTTTATCATATCATGTCTGCTTTTCAGGCACAATGTCTTTGGCTCTATTAGGAAGACACGTCGTTTCCAGCTCCTGGGTAAGTTTTACAGTTTTAGAGCTGCACAAGTCTAGCTGTGGGTGTACAAAAGTATTGGGACGCCTGGCCATTACAGCAAAAGGGACTTTAGTGACACTGCATTTAAATACATAGACATAGAGATGGTCCCCCTTTGCAGATATAACAGCTTCTGCTCTTCCTGGAACGCTTCCTGGGAGTTTCTGTGGTTATTTGTGTCTGTAGAACATTCAGTCACCGATGTTGGATGAGAAGGCCTGGCTTGCTATCTCCATCCCATTTCATCCCAAAAATGTTGTATGAGGTTGAAGGCTTTATACAAGCCTCCAACCTCATACAGCAGGGCTTTAGGTGGGCCAATCAAGGTCTTCCGCACTAAACTCATCCAACCATGGCTTCATGGACCTTGCTTTGATTTCTGGGGCGCAGTCATGCTGGAATAGAAAAGGGTCTTCCCCAAACTGTGTCCACAAAGTTGGAAGCATGGCTTTTTCCAAAATGTCTTATTATGCTGAAGCATTAAGATCGCCCTTCATTGGAAGGATAGGGCCTAACCCAAACACTGAAAAACAGGCGTGTCCCAAGACGTTTGTCCATATAGTTTGGCCATCATCGAGGTCCGCTGTGGCAGACCCTATCCCCAGCACAGTTTCAGATATTCCCTGCTGCAACCCACTCCAGATAGCAAAGAGCATTGAATCTACCTTGGATTTTGGTTGCATTACTTTTGAAGTTAAATTATTGTTGTAGGCTTAAAGCTGATTTGGTTTTACTGAAATATAACATAAAGGTGTTAATGTGCTACCAGTGGGAAATTTCTGTGGATGCAAGGACATTTCTAGTCACTTTAGTAGTTGTAGGAGCCCACATACACCCTGGTCTATAGTGAATAACTAACATTTCTATATTAAGTTTACTGAACAAAGACAAGGGAAGTACTCTCATTTTAAACAGCTAATTTGTTTATATCAGTGACTCTGAAATCAGCCCTTGGGGACCACCAGACGGTCTACATATTTTTTTCCCACCCATTTTGTTCTGAGCTTGGTTGGAGCGAAAATGTGGACTGTCTTAAGGTATTTTTATATTGATACATTATGCGTATTAGGGGATTCACATGTTCACCTGTCTTAACACAGCTGTTTGCACGCCTGGTTCTGGAGGCCACAGAAAACCTTTAAATATGTAGGGCACAAAGGGGCTTCCAAGACAAAGCATGGGAACCACTGCTGTGGCACCCCTAATTACAGCTCTGTGAACAACATTCAAAGACTTTGTGTAGCCTTTCAATAGTACACTGCTCTTCAACTAATTTGATTTAAAGTAGTAGGTAGAATGCAGCATCCAACCAACTTAAATATTTCCACTACACCAAAAGAAACCTGAATGGTATGCTGTACTGTCCAGATAGTCCAGTATAGCTTACTTACATTTGATAAGTGTGAGGGTGTTGAAGAGCATGAGCATGTACAGATGAGAACCAATTGTAGAAGAACGTTTTGTTTATAGCTGTCTTACCACTATGGCAAAAAGGAAAATATCCACATCTTGTCCCTAATGGGGACCTAGGCCCTGAAGTTCTCCTCGATAGTCCATACTTTGATGACCTTTAAAGGGTTCAGTTCTATAGGTGGAACTCTGTGTGCTTATTCCTAGGCGTTTCAGTCGTATTTTTTTTTTTTTTTTTAAAAACAAGCTTTTGTTTTAGCTCGTCTACAGTGACACAATTCAGATTACAAGCATACCAGGTCAATGTCAAGTTAAATCAGTAAACAAATCCTTTTAATCCTGCCATTGAGTATCTTCCTCTGCAGTTGCCATCATGTATCGTGACATAAATGATCTACTCGCCTTGTGCCACTGTTTATAAATATGTTTATCGATACTGGTGCAGAGTATGCCATATTAAACAAAACCTGTGATTACCGTCCTTCATATCTTCTTCAACTTCATCAGCAGCCTTTCCACCCTTTTAGTTCTGTTCCATTTCCTACCTAAAGGCAAGTAGTCAGCTGTGCACTGAGGATTTGCCTTCCAAAACATGCCACCAGTAGTGAGTGGGTTAGTTACAAGAGGATCATTTGAGAGAAGCTCTTGTTTCCCTTCCACTCATTTCAGGGTGTCTTTAATAAAAAAAAGACATATGAGCCACTTCTGATTACCTTATATCCAGGTCCTTTTCATGTTTGTATACAAAAGGACACGTAAACCTGTCATGTTCTGTTGCATAATTGCTGAGATGACCTTGTTGGCCTTAATTTTGAATCAAGTGTTTGAATGCTTGACCCCTACAGTGAGGGGTTCCGGTGGCTCTATTATACTGCGCAGTTTCCTGCCATGATTTGGGCTTACTTGTCCTATTGTTTTCCACCAGGGCGAATTGTACAGTAGAAATCTATAAAGGTTTTGAAGATGAAAACATCATGAATTAACAACAAATAAAACAGCAAACAAGCAATTTCAACATTGAAAATAAAATAAGCAAAACAAATCATTGTTCAAGAACATTAATTCAGACTACATAAAACTGAAGAAAAGCTAAATGTGTTCATTTGGTAACAGAAGATGCTTGCTGAGTGTCTCTTGAGTGGATGTTCCATAGTGAGGGAGCATAAAAGCCAACGATGAACATCCCACCAAAATCTGAATGTTGCACGTGATGCATAACTGCAAAGATTCAGATTGATCAACATATTTGAATAGCAAACAACTTATGCGAATGTTGTTCTCTACATTTTAATCACAGTGTTTCCAGGAAATGGGAGCTTGAATATTAGTCAAGCTGTGCAGACCTGTGTGAAACATGTCTTGATTAGATGCACCCAAATTTTCTGCTGCACATGTTACCTATGTTGTCAAAGTTTGTCATGTAAATCTAGTTGTTTTTATAATGTAAAAAGTGTAATGTTGCATCACTTAATCATAGCCTTGATGGTGTTTACTGTTTTAATTTTGTTTTCTGTAAATTCAGTGAGTAGGAGGAAACTTTTTTTTGGCTAACACGTGTTCTTTATACGCAGTGTCGGAGATGGATGAGTCTTCAGCACATGTCCAGAAAGTTTGTCTACTCAAGCCACCAGATCTGCTCTTCCGTTTTCCTCACGGCGGACAGGTGTGGGCAGCTCCCTTCCAGATATGCCATAGGATCCCTTACCAGAGCACAGCCATTCCACAGTTCTTCATTGAGGCTGAAGAAACGCCAGCCAGAGGAGCCTCCTCCACGAGAGCTGGACTTGGCTCGATATGATATGAGGGAGCTGAAGAATGCCCCTAAACCAGCACTCTATCTGGGATTTTCTGGCCTCATACCATTTGTTTCTGCCCCTTTACTAATGGCCATTATGGAGTCTTACTATCCTGAGGTGGCTTTTGCTCAGGTAGCATACGGAGCCTCGATTGTTTCTTTTCTTGGTGGAGCTCGTTGGGGCTTTGCTTTGCCAGAAACCAGCCCAGCAAAGCCTGACTGGCTGAACTTGGCCAACAGTGTAGTTCCCTCCCTGATAGCTTGGCTAGCGCTGCTTTTTAGCCACAGCATTACTCAGTCGAGCATGATTGTGATCATT
The DNA here is from genome assembly GCA_037974465.1 of Brachypetersius altus. Taxonomy (NCBI): domain Eukaryota; kingdom Metazoa; phylum Chordata; class Actinopteri; order Characiformes; family Alestidae; genus Brachypetersius; species Brachypetersius altus. Next base: position 5,616 of record JBBPDB010032087.1, on the reverse strand, counting down.
GGCCTTGGTGTATCGCTCCATTACGACCTGGCCCTTCTGCCCACATACCCCAGCTGGTTCAAAGCACTGAGGACTATCCTCACTACAGTCGCTTTCCTCTCTTTGTTGGGCACTTTGTTTATTAAAGAATTTTATCCAGAGAAAAGATTTCTCACTGACTAATGGTTTTAAAAAATGTAATCTGAAATGTTGTCCGTGTGTTAAATCAATAAAGATGCTTATTGTTGGCACATACTGTGTGTTTGGGTGTGATCTTGCAAGGGAAGCACAATAAGTAAATAGGTGTCGAAGTGTTTGTGTTTAATACTCAAACAGCTGTGCAAAAGGGGGGAAAGGAAAGGCTTTTATTATGTGCAACACATCTATCATCAAAGTAACTGGGTGACATCTTAGACAATATTATGATAACTTGAAACTAAATAGTTACAGGTGATCAAATAAAGCATACAGAAAAGATTGTAGAAACAGGGTCTTGTTTTACAGAATGAGAACTACTCCACATGCATGGTTAAGTGTTTACCTGTTATTGTAATAATTTACAAAGCACAGAGTGATTAATTTAGGACTGTGATGTAACACAAAGCACAAGAAAACACAAGACTACGACAATATAAGCAGTCAACTAAAAGCAGTAACAATACGAGACTAGTGTGAACTAATTCAGTATTATGTCAGATACTGTGTTCTAGCACCATTAGTCATTAAGTGCAAAAATGCAAAGACTGAGATAGATAGCAATTACTAACTTCAAAAATAGCCATCAACTACAGCAACAAGATATAAAATGTACAGTAATGAATCTTATTTAAAATGAGTCTTTGTGGGAGTGGCAGTTGGGGTGAAAGTTATTTTCATGACAGAACAGTTCAATGTATCTGTGTTTGTGTTTGGGAGATACACAGATTAGTTCATGAAAGTGTTTGTGTGAAAACAGTTTTCAATGAAAACTGATTTAATAAACAGCTCAGTATTAAAAGATTTACATTTACGGCATTTAGCAGACGCTTTTATCCATAGCGACTTCCATTCTCTAACTACAGAGGACAGTCTCCCTGCAGCAAGCTGGGGTTAAGGGTCTTGCTCAGGAACCCAGAGGTGGTGTGCTGAAGGTAGGATTCGAACCCATGACCTCTTGGTCCAGAGGCAAGTATCCTACAAGCTAAGTCACCCCCCCTTAACTGGTAGTTATAATACACAAAAAGTGTGAGTGTTTTATGTGAATGCACCACAGCATGAAAATCTGCATTTAACTCACCTAGTGAAGCAGTGGGCTGCCACCAATGAGGGACATCCTGGAAGCTGTGTGTGGGAACAGCATCTTGCTCAAGGGTACTCCAGTTGTGCCACTAGCAGTCCTGGGATTCAAACTCACAACCTTCTGATCACAGGTGCAGCTCCTTAACCACCAGCCCACCAGCTGCCCCAAGTCACAAAAGCGAAATAAATAATGTAAACATGCAATAACAAAAATCTGCAATGATAAATAAATGTAAATATTACATTCCACTCGAATAGAAACAGACATCTCATAGTATAATACAATATATATTGTAATTAGTGAATATTGTTAATTATTAAATTGTTAATTTATGACCGACAGTGTTTTTAAAAATGTCTTTACAGCGAAAATCAAAGAAAGGGAATGAAGAAAAATGACTTTTTGCACTGCAGGTGGCAGCAAAGACGCATTCAAAAACCACGCGACGTCATGTACTTTGTGCCGAACTTTATGGGGGAACTGTTCCTGGATCAGCTCTTCTCTGTTCATGAACGGGGTACTCTAACGGGCCCTGTTCCTGTGGTCTGATCTGAGACCAGCTAGTCTGGCTTTGACCTGAGGAGGTTCAGGAAGCGGGTAAATTCCTCCGTGACGGCCAGCGAGAGGCAAAGCAGCTTTGGAGGGAGTCAGTCCGAACAGCCTCTCGTCTCGTCACCTGGCTCTCACTTGATACGGACAGACCGACCCGAACTTTAGCCATGTCTGACGGCAACTTCTGGAAGCTCTTGAGACATCAAATACCTCGGGCATGAGTGACAACGAGTAGTTTGTTTGGTTTCATCTGTTTGGGGTGAGCTACGATACGATGCCAGTCGCGCAGTCGCGGCAGCCAGCTAAGTACATGGTGAAGAGACTGAAACACGAGTAACTCGACAAAAACTTCACTTAATTAAATGTCTGTGAAGGTTTAGTTCCGCTCGAAAAGCAGCGAAATTAAGTTGGCTGATTTTCTGAGTAGGGGTGAGGGTCCTATTAGCCAGTTAGCTTTCTTGTAACCACAGTAACCAGGTTGCATGAAGTGGGCTCCTGCTGTTTACAGTGAACCGGCTTTAAAAAAAAAAATACTGCTACAAACAATCTAAGAAGGCATGTTTTGTTAATCGTTTTATATTAACATTGTACCAAACTGGAAGAACTAAGCCTGCTTAAACCTCTACTAGCCAAGTCAGCTAATGTTAGCTTGGTTAGTTGTAGCACGAGTAGATGTTACTGAAATAGTAAACAAGACAGGCTTGACTGGTTAGTCTGAAGTGTGCATGAACTTGTTCAGCTGCATGGTTAGTTTACAGTCACCATTAGGCATGACATGTGCAGCTTTCGAGTCAGGCTGACTTGGGAGAATCACACACTGAAAAGCCCATATTCCCCCAGCCCCAGTTCCTCTCCTGCTTTTGTTCTTAAAGCCAGGAGAAGCTCAACATCTCTTCATGGATTCTGACTGGGTGAAGGCAGCCCTGCGACGTACCCTGTCAGGCTAAAAGATTGTCTATTCAAGCCAGATCCATTCTCATCTGATCCACCTATCATTAACCGGCTACAAAAATGAAGAGGACAGAGAACAAAAACAAGAGGAAACTCTGCAGCACCGAGCAGCAGCCCACTGGAGCTGAAGGAAAAGAGGGGGTGAGTGGCATCATGCACTGGAGAAAATCGTGTTTATGTTGTTTATTTTGTGTTGTGCAACATTGCTTTGTAGACAGCCAAATGGCACTGCATGCTGGTGCAGGTATCCTGCAGAATAAGCTGCATGAATTCTGCCTCATCCCTTCACGCTGAGCCACCTGTGTCAGAAAAAGACTAGTGTTGTCTTTCTCTTTCATGCGTTTTTTCAGTGTATTAACTTCAGTTTTTACCAGGAATTGCACAATTCTATGTTCAAACTGTCAATGATCAAAACTGGCCATGTGGCCATTGGAGAAGCTCACATCTTAGAGCAAATAAACAGACATCTGTGGATTGCAGCTGCCTCTGGTTAGGCATTGTCAAAGGACCAGCACTGATCTCTTTCAGGAACAGCCAGAAAACTGCTCCTCATACATAAATATTCTTGAAGCCCTGCTTTTTTACAGTGTTTTTGATGGTGTGAATGACCTTGGGCTTATGCTTCTTGACATTGGTAATGTGTCATTGACAAGTTAGCTTATATTTTGTGTCAGTATTCATCATTTTGCAGTAGCTTGACTGAAAAACCCATTAGTTGCTTAAAATGAAATGTGTTGGAAAAACGATGAGAAAGCTGGAGAACTCTGGCATAAAATTAATTATCCCCTCTCTTAAAATTGTGGAAATGGTTGCAACGGGCAATTTACCAAAATGACAATGTTGATTATTATTGGGATAATTTATGTTGCATAGTATTGCTATATCTAGCCATCTCACCTTATTTTTTAAGGTGTGCTTATACTGCAAGCGAAATTTAACATAATAACATCGTCAACAATCAGTTAACAAGAAATTTGTTTGGAACTAGTATGCGATGCAGATTTACAGCTAGTTAGTTTAATTTGCACAAGCTTCTGTTTCTTGACTTTGATAATTGAGAAGCCTATGTTTTGTCTGTATTTATTTCAGCCTTGGTGCACTTTTCACTGATGGTCTGTTTTGAAAAGATGATATCAGTATGTTCCATTTATTAAGTGGTCTTTGGTTAAACATTTTGAGAATTTTGGGGCCATGGCTGCAGGTTTAGTTAGTTTGGACTAGCCTGTCTGCTGAGCTGGCTTTTCTTAACCATGATTAATTGGACTTACTGTATTGTGGATTGTCAGGTTGATGGCAGTCTGGGTTTTAAGGGTTTGAGGTGAAAGCTGGAAGGGTGTGCATGTACCGCAGTATAGGTTTTCCTTGTGTCTATTCAGATCATGTGTCTGCAGAGGAAATATAAAGGCAGTGACAGCAGGTGTGTTTACCAGGTTGGAGCTCTGTTCAGCTGGTTTACCATTTGTAGCAGCTGTCCGAGGATGTGTTTTAACTCTGGTGTATTAACGTTTCATCATGTTGCAGTTGTTTGACTAAACTGGCCTTTAGTTGCTTAAAACCAAATGGGTTGAAGAATAATGAGCATTCTGGAGGGCACTGATTGGATATTCATAATTAAGGTGTTTCGAAGGTGTATTGCTGACAAAATATTTAGCAGCATGATTACAAGTATTCGGTCCATTAAACACCTTTTTAGCAAACTTTTGACAGGAAATTTGTTTTGGAGCTAATTGGTAATGCAGCTTCACACTTAGAAAAGTGTATAGCGAATTAAACCAACTGTTTGTTTTATGTTCTTTTTCAGCACTACCTGTGAAACTTTCTTATTTTCTAGGCCAATCTCCAAGTAGGTGCAAGTGATGACTTGCATCAAACCAAAATCTTCAGTTTCTTTTATTTGTGACTGAGTTGGGAGAGCAGACTGATCAGTTAATACTTTTAATGTTTGCTTGTGAAGCAGAATGATGGACACTCTGCTTTGTCTGATCGGGCCCTCACCCCGTGTAGTTATCTAACCATAACATAATAATTATTTTCTGGCCAGCATCTCTGAACAGCAGCTTGTATAACAAATCAGCTTTTCATCTTTTCTGATTTTTCTGTAGCATGTTTTGAGAGTCCAATCAGCTGAAGAGGGATTAGTTATGTAAAAATAAAAGCATTACAGCATATTGTTGATACTACTGGAAGGTACCTCCCATATGGCAGGTCAGCTGTCCTTGTGTTGTTTATTTGTCAAATTGATCAGTACAGCTAGAATCTGAAATGCCTATCTTTGTAATGTGAAAATGGTCTCCACTAATTCATTATTAACCTGTGTAATAGTGTTCAGAGTTTGCATGCCCTTTTGAGACTGTTGCCTTCCTTGCTACTGTTCTGTTCATTAAGAAGCGTTTGATTATTTATTAACACCCTTGCCTCTATGACATGCAGGAAAAGTTAAATATTTAACTGGGCTTTTTACTGCTGGGAGTGAGTCTGGAGCCACAGTGGTTAAACAGCTCATAACTGTGAGAAAGCATTGATTGAGCATGAGCAAATGTCCCCAAAGGGGAATAAATAAAACAGGAGAGCAGAAAGCGTTTGGTTATTACAATAACATCAACATGGAATTACTTCCAAGCTCATCAGACTGTGAATGTACATTTTCTAGTGATTGAGCTCTGAATGGACTCCAGAATTGCTCTCCTGATTCTTATAAGACATTAATCAAGCTCTAGTGTACAAAGCATTGTAGCATGCAAAGCAGCTTTATATTACAATGATCAGAAAAGGGGTGTTTGTAGTAGGGCTGGGCGATTTGGCCTAAAATCAAAATCTCGATTAATTGAACATTTTAACTCGATTACGATTAATGA
>JBBPDB010032046.1:0-11802 GCA_037974465.1 Brachypetersius altus | reverse complement strand
AAAGAGAACAGCTGGAGCCGAAATGGACTCACTTTCTCCTCACTGCAGTGAGACGATGACGGTGTGGTTTATAAAGAAGGTGTGATTTCGTGCTGTGAGAAAGAACTTTAAGGAAAAGAATGTCACGTCGAGTCGTGCACGGGGAGTGAGGTGAGGCGCAAGCATGCAGGTTCCATTGATGGAATTTTATTACAAAAGATACACAGACTCTACATATACGGAAACAAAAAGCCACAAGGGGCGAACAGAAACAAAACTACAGATAAGAAACACGAGGCGCAGGGAAGGTGAGGGTTGAACAGAACTTGAAATACAAACTTATAGAACTTAAATACAAAACCCCACTCAAACAGGAACCAACAGTAAAACACAATCACTTAAAGAAAACACAGGACACCTGAAACTGAGACTCAAGACACAAACATACACTAACTTCAAAATAAGAGTCCCAGAACTGAAACCCTCTAGCGGCCTCTAGTGGCTGCTCTGTGGACCTCACAAATAAATGAAAAGCTAAATATAAAATAAAATATAATATATTGACCTGTTTTGCCGTTATATGTCCCCACCTTGGCCCCCTGGTCATTCTGGGCTAGAACAGCCACTGCATGATTCTGTTTGAAGTCTATACTTGGTTTTAAAATGCACATCATAAGTGGTGTCTCCAAGGTGTCCACCAGACCACTAGAGCCAACAGATCTCCTCCCACAGAGCAACACAATAGACCACAACAGTCCACATTTGGTCCAACTCGCCATAATATGGGATGGTTCTGCTTTCTATGCTACTTTCGCTACTATAAATATTTCACTCCTTGCAGTCGTTCACGTGTTGCATTTTCCTGGTCTGGCTCAGCTGACCTGAATCATAGAAAAGTGTATGATCATGTCATTTCCAGATTTAGATCTCAGGAGCTCTTCGGCACTCTATCAGAGTCCCTGAGCTTTTCCAAATACTCTCCAGAATTTCCTGCAACCAAACGCACATTTTAATCTCCTCTATCTTAATGGGGAGCACTTAGGAGAACGGCTTCCAAACCAAACAGCACTGAGATCAGCTGTATGTCAACCGAGACGGCACCTGCAGTGATCTCTTATTACATGCGGCCGTTGTAATCATACCCAGTAGGAACACGAAATTCAAAAAACAAACAAGCAAACAAACAAAAAGTATCTGTTTGCCGCCGCTTTGATAAATGATTTATTTGTCGGAGCCCTTATTTGGCAGCATAGGAGAATTTTCACTTGGCACGGATTCTGAACCGCGAAAATGTCTTTCATTTAATTAGTTCAGTTTAATAAAGCCTAAAGAATGTCTTGAGCAAATGAAGTGTGTGTGTGTGTGGGAGGGTACTGATTGAATCCATTATCCCACTTTTTGAAACGATGAATGTTTTTAGATATTGACTAGTCTGAATAACTTGTAGACCTAATTTTTTAAAAAGTTTTGATTAGGATTTTAAATAACTGCTACCCAGTGGCAGGGTGCCATTTGATAATGTAATGCTAGTAGTGCGATTTATTACAGGTACCACAGCCCACATCTGCATAAATACACATCAGTGATCCATTACTGTTTACATTATTCTGATCTCTCTGTTTACAGTGCGCTACATTACTCTGTTCTGGCCGCTCTGTTCATTTACTCTGATCGCATTTCTCTGGTTTACATCGCTGTGCTAATTTGGCACAATGCACTTTATCATTCCGTTTGCTCATGTACATTTTGCTGCTACATTTTTTTTCTGAGAACCGAACTGTATTACCTCCTCCAGTCCAGCGGTGGCAGTAATACACTGGAAAGAAAGTGCCATAAAAAGAAGAAGAAGCTGCTGCAGCATGTAGCATGACTGCTCCGTGTCTTGTCCTCGTATTTTAGTGTTTTAACCGCCCCCCCCAATGTTCTACAGTTATCTCAGTGTATGTAGTATTAGTAAGCTGTGCTCTGTCTAAACATGAGGGTAGAGAGAATTATTTCATCCCTGTACGAGTGTTTGCACGCTGTTAAGGCTAACTGCCAATGCTAATGGTTTCTTAAGCAATAAAGTTTTCGGATTCTGATTATTTATTTACCGTTACCATTTTCTTTAAGGGTAATGCATTAAACTGAGTTTAAAATGAAATTGAAGTGTTCTGGGAGCAGATTTGGGGGCGTGTTTAGGGTTTACACTATAAAAATAGGGCGCTTTTTTTTCCCAAAACACAACAACATGGTTTTTCACTATGGGCTACACGGCTTCTCTTTCAAAGAAGTCTTGTCTTGGAGAAGGGTCTAGTTTAATTGCCTGGAATCAATGCTGCACACTTGTATGAGATAAGGATGTGCCATTGTGGATCGGGTGTGCGGGGTGCGGTTTAAGAAGGGGATGTAGCATTGGACCAATTTCAGGAGTCCCTATGCGACCCCTTGCAAACTGGCAGCATAGACCGGTGCCTATATTGTCTAAAACTGATCCTCTACTGCATGTATCAGCCTGGCAGCAGAGGAGGAAACCCATCAAAATCAGAACACTTCCAGCTCATTACTGTCAAATTTCTAACAATGATTAGCAGGTCAATAAGAGTGTGAAGAGAATTCGCTAGCAATGTGCTAACATCACCAATAGTAAAGCAGTAGCAGTAGGATATTGTAAGACGACGGATTGGCAGAAAGCCCCAGGGGTGATGTCAGTGGAATTGGACAGTAATAGCATCTCAGCTTTTGCAGGTGTTTGGCTGATTTACAGACGAACTGTCATCATGGATCAGTGCTGTTATATCAGAACCTATTATGGCTGGGATTAGAACGCAGCATCCGAAGGCTGATCTGAAGTCTTTGTTTGAAAGGCACCAATTTGGGTCTAACCAAGCATTTTAAGTGTAAAGTGCCTAAGTATGAACACAACACTGCACAGCACACAGCGTGAACTTCTTTGTCTCCATTTAACCCAGTGAAGTAGTGGGCAACCGGTGACCTAGCGCTCAGGGATCAACGTGTGCGGATGGTTCTTAGCTTAGGGTACCTCAGTGGTGCCACTGGCAGTCCTGGGATTTGAACTCACATCCTTAGGCAACTCTCTAACACACCATTTGTAATAAACAGACAATCATAAGGTCAGCACGATTAGAGGAGGAGAGGGAACGTTCTTTTCACAAAGCTGTAGATAGAAGTCTGTCGCACGGACAAAAACATAAACACACAACTGAGCTTTGAGGCAGATTTTCTTAAAAAACAAAGGTACAACAAAGGGTTCTTAGAGCATAAAAGAACCATTGCAGTTCCCTAAAAACCACCGCTTGTGAAACCACCATAAAGAGAAGATGAAGAAGAAGTTGCTGCAGCATGTAGCATGACTGCTCCGTTTCTTGTCCTCGTATTGTAGTGTTTTAACCCCCCACTTCAGCAGTGATCTCAGTGTATTTAGTATCAGTAAGCTGTGCTCTGTCTAAACATGTGGGTAGAGAGAGTTAATTCAACCTTTCATCTGTTTTGACTCGCCGCACGCTGCTAAAGCTAACTGCTAATGCTAACCGTTAATGCTAACCGATTCTAATTCTGATTATTTATTTACCTTTACATTTTCTTTAAGGGTAATCCATTAAACTGAGTTTAACACGAAATTAAAGTGTTCTGGGAGCAGGTTTGGGGGCAGATTTACGGTTTACACTATAAAAATAGGCATTTTAGATATTTTTTTACCAAAATACAACGTGGTTTTTCACTACACGCGGGTGCTCTTGGAACATAACCCCCGCGAAAAGCAGGAGATTACAGTACATTCAAAAATCTGCCTCAAAGCTCAGTCATGTGCTGTTTCTGTTTTTGTCAGTGCGACAGACATCGCGAGTCTATCTACAGCTGTGTGAAAAGAGCGTTCCCTCTCCTCCTCTAATCGTGCTGACTTTATGATTGTTTGTTTATTGCGAACTGTGTGTTGTTGAGAGCTCTCGATGGTTTAAGCGGTGGGAAAGCCTGCCAAATGTCACCCAGGTGCTATTACTATCCAAGTCTGGCTCTTTTAGTCGTTCTGTTGTTATAGTGCTTCAGGAAATTTAACAGGGGGCAATACGTTTTTATGAATTCTCCCTAAACAACAGAAATGAATAGCTTTCGATGAAGACTGTAACAATCACAAGCAATTAAGACTCTCTTAAGCTTTTTAAAGCACAACATAAAAAACAACACAATATTCATAGCATCCCTATACATAAGCCAGGGGTGTCCAAACTTTTAAAAAGAGACAAATTTGATAAAGTGAAGATGCCCAGGGGCTAATGGCTCCTTCTGACATTTCTTAACCACTAGAGTTACATGAAAACACACACTGTTACAAAACAATTCTGGCTGTCACAATTACCTTTACTGTTGAAATTGCAGTGCAAGCAAATTTAAGCCACTCAGGCAGACGTGAACAACTCTAAAAACACATATCTGCCTTTCATTCATAACTGGAGAGTCAGATAACACTGAAGAAACTGTAGAAAATGCCTTACATTTCCGTGAGTTTGCTAAATATCTTCGTCTCCTGGATATTTTAAACAGGAGTTGCCTGTTACACTGCAAAGACTCCTGATCTAACAAAGACTTGCAATCTTATTTCTAGCCTAAAAGTATTTTTGATCTTGTTTTGAGAATAATATTCTCTATAAGAGCAGATTTGTTTTGCTCTTACATAGTATATAAATATTGTTTTAAGATATTTTTCCCATTTAAAGAAATCTTTAGACTAGAGTGAAGTGAAATTATCTGTCGGTGCAGTAAGATTTCTTGAAATATGGAAAAAAATACATTAAACAATCTTAATAATCTTACAAAGTCTGCTCTTATATAGTATATTATTCTCAAAGCAAGACCTAGAAATAAGTTTGCAAGTCTTAGTTAGATCAGGAGTTTTTACAGTGTAGCATTAAAGTTTAAAACAAGTGAATTTTGTCTTTTACAAGATCTTTCAGAAAGCAATAGTTTGAGTCGCATACAGGTACATCACATCAACAGTTCTAACCTAATCTTATTCCCGAGTTTGATAAGATAAGTGCCATAAGTCCAAGTTCGTAAGTGTGCTTTAGGCTTTTCACTGTCAATAGTGACAAATACTGATCAAAACACTCAGTTTCAGATTGATCAAGGAACAGATAACTTGCTGACACTAGTTCTGTGCAGTCGCCACGGCAGAAATTAGTGGAGGGTTTGCGGCACAGCTGCAGAGCAAGATAGCTTTAGAATGGTGCCCCCGTGTGGTGAAAGGGGAATCATATTTTTAAAGCCACAAATAACACAGAAGCTGCGGGCTGTATGAAATCTGAATGGCCCGCGTTCCGGACTTTGGCCAAGTCTGATATGATCACTACAGTTCAAAGGTTCAGAATTTTCATTTTATATGCAATCAATGTGTATGAGGTTCATGTTGCATAAAAAGTAAATGGCATCCCAGGTGGTTGCTAGCATGTTGCCGATCAGTAGCTATACTATCTCTGGCAGCTGTTAAGGTGTGGCTAAGTGGTTGCTAACTGTAACATATTTCATGGTTACTTGGGTCGTCATACACTACCGGTCAAAAGTTTTAGAACACTGTGATCTTTCTGTTTGTTTGTATTTAAATGTAAGCGGTTCAGTGACTCACTGTTCATTCTGCAGAAAGTTCTTCCAGCTCCCATAAGTGTGTGTGTGTGTGTGTGTGTGTGTGTGGCTCAGTTCATCCTAAAGCAGCTCGATGGGGTTTAAGTCTGGAGACTCCAGCTCTCTTTTGTTCTTGTTTCTAAGGTAGTTCTGGCAGAGCTTGGACTTATGTTTAGGGACACTCTCTCGCTGCAGGACGAACCCGACCAACTCGGCCCAAAACCAGAGGAACTGCATGGAGCTCCAGAATTATCTCCCACTTCTGACTCACCTCACCATTTTAACCCTCTCACAGTTCAGCTCTGTCCTTTCTACCAGTTCAGGATCTTCACTGGACTTGAACTGTTTGAATTTGAATTAAAAAGAAGCTTGAAACCCCGGGGGGTTCTAAAACTTCTGACCAGTAGCATTGGTGGTTGCAATGCAACACCTTACATTAAGATGATTTTATATTTTACTTGTAGAATCATTCAACTTGTCTGCTGTGGAGGTCAGGTGGTTGTTGTGATGTTGCAAGGTGGTTGCGATGGTATCTCTTACGGATCCTGGTTGCATAGCAACACCTTACATTAGCATGATTTTACATTTTATTTATAGAATAAAACTTTTCACTCGTCTGCAGTCGAACATGGCTTCATATTGTAAAACCAGAATAAATGACATGTTCTGTGGCATGTATCAAACGAAGCAGGCCCACATGACCTCCGCTTTGGATGAATATGATCCAAAAGAAAAGATCTAAGTGACTTTTAAAGACACTTAATTATCGGGCCGCGGACGGAAGGCGCTTCTCAAAGACTGCCGGCGTTTCGATAGAAACCAGCGTGACAAAAGTGACCTCTGCATTTATATGCATTTATATCTGTGAAAGGATACAGGACTGGAAGCTGGAGGATGCATGCGCGGTGAAAGAGACGCTACATTAGTGCGGTATGAAAGGGTAGCTGTCCCTCAGGTGACTGAAGATGTCAATGCAGAATGTGTTCAGATGGCATTAGCAAGACCAGTCCAAACAGAGAGAGGGGTATCACAGTACAGCCCAAGGACAAATGACATCGTAGGAAAACGATGTTGCAGCCATTTCTTCTCTTCTTGAGACTTAAGCTGTGTCCGAAAAGTGCACTTGTTCACTCGTTCACTATATAGTGTTTGCTATATAGAGGGCTAACTAGCGATGGTGAGGTTTAGTTAATGTCGGACACTCGGGATGTTACGTTTTTACTAACTGTTGCTTAAATAGTGGCTGGATCTTGGCAAAATATCGCAATGTCGCATAAACACACGTCTCGTCTCTCTAGTTCAGACACAGCCCGCACAGGAGGCGGGGTCACATGTGCGGGGGCGGGGTCTGGTGTGCGGGCTGTGGGACGCGATCCGGGCCGACAGATGGGATTCCGCACCGGGCCAAAATTACCTGTCCGGTCCAAACTTCACATCAGCGCACCGGCAAATGATATACACCCGCAGTGCATGATGGTATATGTGTATTAGTGTAGTGTACTGTGTCAGGCGGTGATTTTGCAGCGCACTAACTAGTGGCTGAAACTGACGTTTAAAATTTCGAACACCACTACAAAATGGCCGACTCACTACATGGTGCCCTACATAGTGAAGTAGTGCACTTTTCGGACACAGCTACTTTGTTGCCCCCCCCCCCCCCCCTTTGTCCTGGCTCTGACTGAACATGACGCACACCGTGAATGAAGCTAATGGCAGAATGAGACGACGTCTGTGACATTATTCATTCACAGTCTACAGCCAGTGAACTCCCCCTCACCCCCCGCCCTCCTCCTTCCACTTCTTATTGTTTTATGCTGAGCCACCCGGATCGTTCCGTCCAATCTGTGCACAGCTTGAGAGTCCTCCAGCACGAGCCTGTTAGAGCTCCAGCACGCCGGTGCCCTCGGCTCTCTCCTGGCAGACGCGGCTCAACTCCGACACCATGGCAGATGTCAGTGTGAGTCTTTATGAAGCTCCCAGACAGATCTCTCTCTCGCGCTCTCTCTCACCACCTACACATTCAAGCTGACGCGCGGAGGACGATGTGTCTCAGAACTAGCGAAAAAACAGTGAGGACCAAGGGCTGGTGTCAGAACAGCTCCGACAGCGAGGCGCATGCAGAGGATTGAGATACGCAGGGCCACAGACAGGCCAGCAGCAGGACGGGTTTTGATATCTCTAAGTGGCTGGATTCGGCGCTGTGAAGTCGGCGAGAAAGGTTGGCCGAGGATAAAGGGCCCCGGAGAAGCAGACAGGTGGACGGCATGGTTTGACACCTCGCTCCTCTCTTTTTATCTCGGTGTGCCGCCGAAGCGCTGGCATGCCATAAAAGCTCCGGGGAACCAGAAACACACACAAAAAAAAACATTATCTCTTTCCTCTTCTAGCTCCAGCCTCCCCTCCTCTCTTCCCTTTTTTATCTGCTGACAATGTTGACAGAGCAGAGGCTGCTTGAGAGTTTGCAGTACAGACGGAGTGTGTGTGTGTGTGTGTGTGTGTGGACTGAAATGTCTTGTGGAATCATATTTTAATCTCAATCGGAAAGATACAAGAGAAGAGAGTGTACGAGTGACACGCAGACGCAGAGCAGCGGGTTTAGACGTCTCACGTCACGTCTTCCATCACGACTTGTGACACAGAGGCACCGCCGAACAGCATAAAGCGGCCGTTTGTGTCATGCGTGAACACCACAGCACACGGTGTGGACGCTGGGAAGTTGTTCTCTGTGTGGGGCCACTGGCAGTCCTGAGATTCAAACCCCTGACCTTCCGATCGCAGGGGCACAAGGCCACCAGCTGCCCTGTACTCACCTTATGACCAATCCTGATCTTGAAGAGTTAAAGTCAAGTACTCAGGGAAGCGAAACGGCGAGAGCTCTGGATCTGCAGTATATACACAAATACATTGTGCAAGACAAACAGTGCAATCAGACAGTGTGTAGTAATTATGAATCTATGGTATGTGCAAATGTGTAAGCTATATTAATGAGCTGTACATATACAGTAAAGGGATGAGAGTGAGGAGCTCAGACAGTCAGGATGGACCCGGAGTCGAGCCGCTGCTCCTCCACAATGAAAGGTTGAGCTCAATTTTATTGTTATTTATTTCTGCCACATGCACACAGTACACAGTAGAAACGAAACAACGTTCCTCCAGGACCAGCAACACAGGAGCAGAACAGAAAAAGGAGGTCGAAAAAGAACAACAGCATACGGGGTTCTAGACGGGGGTCAGTGTGGGTCGGGGCCCCTGTAGAGTCGCTCCTGGCTCCTGTTGTGGCCCCTGCACTGAACAGACAATGATTTCAATATTAATTTCTTATCGCGACATGCGCTGCTCGAAGAACGGAACTAACGCTGCGTGTGTTCTAGACGTTCTGCTTAAAGCTCCACACACACGCTGTTATCTAGAACCTGAAGAGCAGCAGAGCGAAGAGTAAACTCCGGCTGTGAAAGAGAACAGCTGGAGCCGAAATGGACTCACTTTCTGTTTCCTCCTCACTGCAGTGAGACGATGACGGTGTGGTTTATAAAGACGGTGCGATTTCATGCTGTGAGAAAGAACTGGAATGAAAATGAAAAGCTAAATATAAAATAAAATCTATAAAATAAAATATTGACCTGTTTTGCTGTTATATGTGCCCCCCTCTAAAAACACACTGCCCCCCCCTCGGCGGCCCTGGAACCGCACTGAGCAACAGCACGACTACACGAGACGAGGCAAGACAACGTTCAGCGCAACTGACAGCAGCTACATTGAGGATGAATGCAGTATTTTGACCGGTACTATATTCTAGCAGCAGAGATGTTCAAAGATGCAGAACAGAGTTCACATGTGCAAAGAAAACTGGAGAATAGCAATACATTTGGTTGTGCCTGTCAGGGTGCCTCCCGGGCAACCGACTGGGAGGAGACCACAAAGCGGACTAATGCAGGGAGGATTAAACATCACGACTGGTCCAGGAACAGCTTGAGAGTTCACAGGAGGAGCTGGTGGACGTGACTGGCGAAAGGAACGCCTGGCCTGTCCTTCGAAGCCTGCTGCCACTGCAACCCGGAACCGGATACATGGCAGAAAGTATGGGGCACTGCCCAAGCAAACCAATCAGTAAAAGACATGCTCTTTGACTTTTAAGCCATTTAAGTGCTAGGGCTCCTCGATCACGTGATGCTACCAAGCTGGAAAGGTGAAAGGGTGGAGGGGCTCAGCGGGTAGGATACTTGCCTCTGGACCAAGAGGTCATGGGTTCTAATCCTACCTTCAGCACCACCACTGGGTCCCTGAGCAAGACTCTTAACCCCGAGTTGCTCCAGGGACAGACTGCCCCCTGTAGGTAGGGAATGAAAGTCGCTTTGGATAAAAGCGTCTGATAAATGCCATAAATGTAAAGGTGGAGACTAACACGCCCATCATCCAGAACAAAGCACCACTGGGTCATTACTGCTGCATTAATCTTGGACAGCTCAACACGCTTGGAGGAGAACGCTAAGTGATGATTCTGTTCCATCTGCTAACAGACACCTGTGCATGACGGTAGGAGAGAGAGTGTAAAACGTCAGGTACGCTCTCTCAGAGTTCCAGCCACAGACGGCTGTGGCATCGCCGGAGGCAGAACCACCACTTTGCACCACTAGGGGGCCTCGATTTCTGACTGCTCGAAAGAAAAGGGTCTCCTTCGAAGCCATGTTGCAAAATATATTTCACCTTTTTATCTTTCATTGCAACATGAAACATAAAAAAGTGCTCTTTCTTGTATCCCCACGACAGCCAAAGCTCAATTGCAAGCGGTGGCAGTTTCATACAGGTGTTCTGTGCTATAAGGCGAAGAAGAGCAAGACTTCTACACCATGTAAACCCAGCATCACCTCCGTAGACTGCTTCTCTCGGTTGTAGAACTTTGTGATGCTGAGCATGATCAAGAAAACAGTGTCAGCTGTCTATATGCCACACTTGTCTGCTAGACTTCCACCAGCTAAGTGTGTGTAGTGTGTAGTGTGTAGTGTGTAGTGGCACTGCCTTCCTCCTCAGCCAGGCCTGTAGCTTCAACTCATGCAACATGGGGCTTTGCATGACGGGCACTGGGTCTGACAGGGGGGCCTCTGTAATACATTATTACTCAGAGCGACTCAACCACATCCGAGCAATCCTGAGACATGGCATCTTGAAGGAGTGTTGAGGCAGAGAGCAGGGGGGGCAATGCTTTTTCCACAAGGGTCCCAGAAACCAAAGCTCCGGCTGTCATCCCGGAATCCCGCTGTCATTCCCGAGTCGCGGAGACAGAGTCACCTTGGATCTGCGCCCTGGACAGGTGACGTGCAGAGGAAGGGACGAGGGGGTGATTGAGAGAGAGTGAGGGGACCTGACATGCCTGGGACTCAGGGGAACGCGATATACTCCCAACACCTGGCCGAACATCGCGCTGGCTCAGCAGCAATCTCCTCCCTTCCTGCTTCTCCGGTCATCATTTCCACCGCGGCCCAGTCTCCCGTCCTCCCTGCTCTCGACCCCCTCTGCTTCTGCTTCCCTCCTCACCCGTGCCCTTCAGCATAAAGAATTTATACGCTCAATGTCTTGTGTTGCATTTTACAGTAACGGTGTAAGGGCGTATAGATTTCATCAGTAGCCTCATCAATAGTGAGAGCCGGGTAACAAATAATGCATTCGTCCGTATTGGCATCTGGGCCGCTGCATGGCCCGGTCCAAACAGCAGATCTATTACCTCGAGGTGCCCATGTTGCACGATGTAATCGCCTCAGCTGGTTTAAAGCTACTTCGCCCCCCATTCATCAGTACTGTGCCGCGGCACTAAATGTCAATAGCATGCCTGCACCTCTGCTGTCGGCCGGCATGTAAATGGGATATATTCGTGTCATTAATCACAGGTGGGACTGATTGAGGAAGATATCAGGACTAAGGTCCCGGTCCTAGAGCTGGAATAGATGGCAAACACACACACACACACACACACACACACACACACACACACACACACAAATATACTTCAGCCAGTATATCAGGGTTGACTGCAGTGGATACGATTCACACGCCATCGTTTAGGTCGGTTTGAGGTAAAATGGTGCAGAGAAACTCTATAGTATGTTGATTTTAGGTCAAAGTTAGTGGTGGGCATAGATTAATTTTTTTAATCTAGATTAATCTCACTGAAATATTGAAACGGCTCATTTGAATTCTGCCGAAGGTCTGAAG
>JBBPDB010032026.1:0-11803 GCA_037974465.1 Brachypetersius altus | reverse complement strand
GAATGAATTTTAGATCTTTAAGTCCATCTCATGAAAAATCGGAGCAGAAACAAAGGTGTTGCGTTTATATTTTTGTTAAGTGTAGATAAAAGTGCAACTTCACACTGTAATAACAGTATTTCATTAACGAGAGAGAGAACAAGAACGAGAGGGAAAAATTGTATTACCATGTCAGATGATGTTTCCTACTTTTAACTGGCCTTATTTTGGACTAATTTAATTTACTACCTTTTATTACCTTTTACAACCCTGTTCTATTAAGGGGCAAGTTAGTGTCTCCAGTCCATCTGACATGCAGGGTTCGGCCTGTGGGGGGAAAGGAGATCTCCTCACAGAAACCCGCAAAGACACTGAAAGAACTCGACAGACCTGGCAAGGAATTGACCCAAAGACCTGTGCGGTGACAGAGCTAAAGACAAAATTAGGGGTTTTTTTTTGGCTCCACATTGATGATTCTGTGTCTTGAATTTTACTGTATGAAGCTTTTCCCATGCTCTAAACAATGATAAAGTTTCTGCTCTTATATTTCTGAAGTTACTCTGTTTAGCAGTTCAGAGAAGTGATATGGTTTCTCTCGGGTGAATGCACTGGTGTATTTTAAAATAACTATATGTAGTAAAACTCTTCCCACAATCTGAGCAGTAATACGGTTTCTCACCTGTGTGAATACGCTGGTGTTGTTTGAGATTATGGTTATGAGTAAATCTCTTCCCACACTCTGAGCACTGATATGATTTCTCTCCTGTGTGAATGCGCTGGTGTAATTTTAAAGTAACTAATTGTTTAAAACTCTTCCCACACTCTGAGCAGTGATATGGTTTCTCTCCAGTGTGAATGCGCTGATGCGATTTTAGATTAGTCTGTTCACCAAAACTCTTCCCACACTCTGAGCAGTGATATGGTTTCTCTCCTGTGTGAATTCGCTGATGTGATTTTAGACTAGTCAGATGAGTAAAACTCTTCCCACACTCTGAGCAGTGATAAGGTTTCACTCCTGTGTGAATACGCTGGTGCACTTGAAGATGACTCCTTTTAGTAAAACTCTTCCCACACTCTGAGCACTCATGTGGTTTTATTCCTGTGTGCATACGCAGATGTGTCGTAAAACTATTCCGTCGAGTAAAATGCTTCCCACACTCGGAGCACTGGTGAGTTGTCTGTTGTCCGTTAATTTTTTGTGGCTGTCCATGAGGTGATGTGTTCCTGTGAATAGTAGTAGAGGATGTTTGCTGAGGACTGGGGATTCTGGACATCACATTCTCACATTTAACCTGTCCAGACTTCAGTAATGTCACATCATGCTCTTGAGGATCACAGACGTCTCTCACACTGGCATCCATTGATGAAGTTGATCGTGTTAGTTGGTGGGCAGTAGAAGATGATGACTTGTAGCTGGTCATTTCCTTCTGCAAAATAAAAACTGAAAGGTTCAGTGCCTGTGCAACTGAATAGTGAATACAGAATCCTGGTGAGCCTCTTGACCCCAAGGCTAGACAAACTGTCGAACAAAATCCCAGCCACAAAAATGTTTGAGCTGAAAAACACCTAATTCCTCCTGTCACTAGACAAGTACATGCGGTACAGTATGTTGAGGAAACTAATAACAGATGGGATACTACATAATGCCATTTGATGTTACCCACAAGGAGATTTAGATGAAAGGAGTGGCTAAACATTTTGCAACAAAAAGCATGTCACTGCTAGACAGTTAACACCCTGATAGTTCTGTAACATTATAGGTTCACATTTCTTGTTAAGTGCTTACAATCTGATCACTCTACACTAAGGATTACGATCAGGACGGTCAATTCGTTGTTCCATTCTAAAATCCCTGTGTCACATTAGATTAGACATGATCAAGTCTATATTTCTTAGCGAGAAGCTTCAAAAGGTGCAGAGTAAAATCTTAGCCTTTATAGTGTTCATGTTTTTGTGCTTTGGATTTGCTGGTAACAGAGACTCCAAACGCTGACTAGTCTATGCAGAAAAAAAAGTACTTCCATTCCAACATGTTTTTTTTTTTTTAAGAATTTACTTAAATAGAGCATTTAATGCTTCCCATAAAACATTTGAACCATTGAACATTGCTGAAAATATTTAAAATAAATGTAAACATAATTTAAATTATAGTAAATACAAAGCAAAAGGAACAATCTATAACAGCAGCACAGAAGATGAAGAAACTGCCCAGTGACTTTTTTGCCCTCTTCTCTGTGGCACTGGGTGAAGAGCTTTGGAAAAACTCCATTTATTGCAGTTCAGTCAGTTTTTTGTGATATGTATATTTTTTTCGCGATATATATATTGCGCATGTTGATATCGCGATGGCGGTAAATTTGCGATATATTGTGCAGCCCTAGCTCAGAACAACAATTTCGAAGACATTTAAGCATTGTATTATCTGGGTTAGCTGCTCCCAACAGATCCAGTCCCTGGCAGAGCACATCTGGAAAGGACGAATGTCTGTATATGTGGAGTGTGTGTGTGTGTGTGTGTGTATGTGTGTGTTTGTGTGTTGAGGGGTTTACTTGAGACCAAATGGACTATCAATGAATGGACTATTCACTTTCAGTCACTCTAAGCAGCAATAATATTCACTTAAACAAGTTTACAAATCTGCCAAATCTGCAATGTATCTTCTCTTATTTTTTGCTCCTGCAAGTTACCCCAAAGAGCTCAGTACACAGAATCCAGCCATGACTAAGAAAAGCATTCAATTTGGAAAGTCGACAACGGTGGACAGAATGTTTTATGTGAGACATAATTATGCAATTATGTTAAAATGGGACAGTGAGCAAGACTTGCAGAGTGCACAATATTCTGACAAAGGCTCCTGAGCAGCATGCTGTTTTGTTGGGTACAACATTTTAGCTTAGGAATCTGTGAAGAAAGACTTGCGGTTACTGCACCCCACCTATCCACAGACACACGCACACGCACACACACACACACTCAGAAACCGTGTAGCAAGTTTAGGTCAGTCTAAAAATTCAGTGTTGCTTCATTGCTGGACCTCAGAATTACAATGCGGCTTTAAATACAGCATAACTTGAATACCACCCTCTTTTTCTTGCGACATCATTCCCGTTTATGATGAGTTCAAACAGATCTAATTTTCTTCTGGAAGATAAACTAGATAAGATTTTACTGCTTGTGGTAAAAGGGCCAAATCCTGCCAGTATATATATATATATTTAAATCAATTAAATAAACGTTTAAACTGAATTGTCCAATATTACTGTAACTGCATTACATTTCATTACATTAACTTGTATTAAATCATTTCCTTATTCTGTACAACTACTCACTGTGATATTCTAGATACAAACTGTTTTGTTACACAAGCAATGATACATCTGAGTGAGTTCAATTTAGTTCTATGAATCACTCAGCTTTAATGGCTCTTACCGGTTTTATAGTTAAGCCTCTTTAAACAGGCTTTCTCCTGCACTTGAAAAGCCATTAATAGTTGGGTAAGACTGTGATAATGTATTAAAACTGCAAATTACAGCACACATGCACACACACACACACACACACCAGCATGCCAGTTGCTTTTACTGAAATAGTAAACAAGAAATGGTAAACACTATGGGTACCCAAATAATATTTTATGATAGAGTGCTTGTAGTGAGAGATGACTCTGAAAGTGCATCTGGCAATTACCTGTCCTTAAAGAAGAAGATCTCTCCTCTGATTTGTGCTATAGCATCAAATATGATGTTCTCACTGCATATATCCATGGGTGTTACTGGAGCATCCGTGGGCGGAAGGGGCTTGTCTGTGGGCACCCCTGTGTGAGATGGAAAGCGAAAGTGTAAATTGTCAAGATAGCGACATCTTCAGCTGAAAAAAGTGAACAAATGTAATCTTTCTGAGCTTCTTTGCTCACCATAGAGGTGCTGGATGCCTCTGACGTCATCACTGGAGAGCCTGAAGTTCTTAGTGTAGGTATAAATTGGTGCCATGAGAGCACCAGTGTCTTCAGAGTGCTCCAAGCCCAAAGCATGCCCAAATTCATGAGCTGCTACCAGGAAGAGACTGTAGCCTGGAATACAGCAATACAGTACAGTCACCGTTCAAAAAGCACCTTTGGAGCCTGACAATGACCAGAAAATGTTATATTAGCTATATTTTACATTTAACGATCAAGTCATCAGTCACCTTGATCAGGACAGAAGCCCCACTTGCGGTCATCATCGAAGCTCTTGGTGACAGCGCACCACATTTTCCCATCGCTACGCCCAGAGGTGGTGCACGAGTCATAGGTCTTGCCCAGGAAGGTGAAAGGGAAAACACAGGGAGCACCTTCAGAGTTTCCACCAACTGTCGACATAGCTGCAGGAACACAGAAGAGCTTCATTAAAGGTTATAAAAGATTAAAAAAACTTTAGCAAGGAAGACTATATCTATAAAAATACTAGACAAGTTTCAGACCAGTCTAATAAGGAGTGGGTGGGTCAGCAGTTAGCAAGGTTTTCAGGTTTATTCATGGTTCATGCAGTGGAGTAATGGGTGACTTTCCTAGATCATTTTGACTTGCACCCTCACTTCTTTTGTTGCTAGCAATGGATTTGACCAATTTGCCAATTTCTCACCAATGTCTTCTGCAACCATGTTACTCAGAGATGATGCACATAACCAGGAGAGCTTTGATGCCTCTTATTTTTAACGTTTATGTTTTGTTTTTACTGTGGCCAGTATTTTGATGCTTTTCCTTTGGTGTCAGAATGGACTTGCTTTAAAACTAAGCAAGGCTGGAGGTCCTCCCACTGTAGTTGGCTTATAACGGTTATAACGGTTTCTGGGCCAGCCTCAAAGGGGGGGACCCAAATCATCATCAAATCAACCATCACTATTGTTGTTCTTTTAGTGGGTGATTGTTGGATATAAACGTTATGGGTCCTCTTTCTGTATATAGGTGTGGAAAACTCTCATTTACAGCCTGTGTTCCTGAGGTTTGAACACATGTTCATGCACCCTTAATGTGTTTGCAAGGTAAGCTTCATCATACCCTGTGCAATGAACTCTAGCAACCGTTGCATATCGTATTTGGAGTTGTTTCACTTAGTTGTTATTCCAACTGCAACTGTTCACCTAAACTAAAAAGCTACACATGTACAATGCTAAAAGAAACGGAAATGTTTAAAAATAAATGTCTTATTATTCCCACTATTGCCCTAGTGTTGGTTTGTAGGCTTCGATTACTTTAGGCCGGATCACTCTGCAGCTGGCGATAAATGATAACCACAGCTAGGGCATTCTGGTATCCAGGGTGAGATTAATCAAATGAACATCCGTTGTTAAGTGACCAAGATATCCCGCTGGTATTTAACAGCAAGCTTGTATTTTGGCCAAAACTGAAGTAATAGCCAGTGGAACAAAGAGTTCAGATCTTTCGAGCAGAGAAAAACAGAAAAGATTTGTCCTAACTCACAATCCAACTCTTTGGGTTCGGATAGAGCAGAATGTGAGTGAGAGAGATACCAGATGCTTTTAACGTCAGCAAAACAGTCTTATCTGGAAAGCGAAAAAGCAAACTGGCACTAAAAGGAGGGGGTTTTCTTTCCCTCGGCTGCCGAGCTTATTCGGATTCTTGGCTGGCACAGCACAAGGCTTCTGTTGCTTTTTGGTTAGAGGGTTATATGAACGCGCGCTCACACACACACAAAGTTGCATTCCCAGTGAATTAGATCCAGATGAAGAGGCCTAGTCTTCTGGCTAACCTTAGCCAGCTCCCTGACACAATGGAAAATAACCAGTGCCAGCCCACAGTTTAAAAAAAAGACTTTTACAGCCCTCTTGAAGACTACAGGAAGAGTGGAGGCCACAGTTATGATGGTTATTTTCTGTAGGTAGGTTGTATAAACTCTTGAGGTACATCTGAAAGAAAGACATTAACAGATTCTTAAAAACACCTAAAAGCACTCTAGAAAAAAGTGTCTTTTTAAAGACACTTTCTGTGTTTTCACCCCTTAGTGTATATTTGTATTTCAACAAATATAAATGATGTAAAACAGTCTAAAATCGTTTTTGTTCTCCAACACACTCGCCATTTGCTGCTCTTTCTCTCACCGCGCCGCCACTCAGCTGCTCTCCAGATCCCCCCTCTTTCTGCAGGTTTTCCCAGCCCACTTGTGGGCAGCAACTGTCCTGACAAGTTTTCGGCCTCAAAACCACCTTGCAGCAACCAGTTCTAATAGTATTTAGTAATAATTTATGGACCGGTTTGAAAAAATGAAATACCAGTCTCAGGGCAGAATCCATAGGTCTTGTCCCGGTCGTAGTCCTCCGTAGTGGCACACCAACGGTACCCATCATCTCTTCCCGAGGTAGTGCAGCTGTCATATTTATCCCCTTGGAATGTGAAGGGGAACTTACAGGGGGCTCCATCTCCATTTCCACCAAGTGTGAACAGCACTGTAACGTTTCAGCAATTCAAAATTTTGATGAAAAATTCAAGGCTTAAGATTCTTTGTTTTTTCATATACACAGTATACAGTAAAGTGTCTCGTGAGATGAGCACCTGAAATGTCTATGGGACTGTCCAGTACAGTTACAATAAATTAAGGAGAAAATGAAAGGCTAGAACTAAGTAACAAAGTGTATACACAAAAATATGAAGTGTGCAAATGTACAGAATAGACTATGTATTGTAAAGTGCTGTGTTCTAATTGCTGTTGGCATATATGGTCATAAATGACAGCAAGCAGGTTAGATCCAATCCCATTCACCATGGCATTCAATATGACTAAAAGCATGACTAAAATATGCTCAACATATCAGTATCAAGGATTTTCCATGAAGCAAATACAGCTTTATTCCATACAAGAAACCCAAACTCAAACAGCTTATTGTAGACCCATGGACACTCATACAAGCTGCCTACTTCAGAAGAATGGCTACTAGTGCAAGACTGAAGAAGCCAGGTTACTCACACTCGTGTGGGCAGAAGCCATACTTTCCATCCTCATCAAAGTTGTATGTTGTGGAGCACCAGAGGAAACCATCATCGCGTCCCTGAGATGTGCAGCTAGTGTATTCTGTTCCCATGAAGAGGAATGGAAACTTACAGAACTCTCCTTCTGCGTTCCCAAACTTTACTTTGACCACTAGATAGAGAAAGAGAGAAAGAGAACAATTCAAGGATATTGGTACTTGGATGGACAAGTGCTGTTTCTTCTTGGAATAAAGCAACTTTATATGATTCAGTTAGATGATGCTTGCATGGCCATCAGTACTATATGAATACTCTTATTCTCAATAAAAGTTGTCAATCATGAAGACTTTTGCGTTTCAGATAAACAAAGTAAAGATACCTTGCCCCTCTCCCAGAGTCCATTGCTCATCGTCGTCAAAATGAGAGTCTCCTCCAATTCCAGGTCCAGGAGCAAAGGCATGGGCAAGGAGACCGTCCTTTCCATCAAATGGATAACCATCACCATGTTCTACAGAGAAAGTATGTAGAGTCACTACATATCTGCTGCCCACAACCTTCAGCTGATGTGGGCATGCGGTTCTGACGCATTCAACACAAAATTAGTTTCATTCAGATTATCTTGACAGGGATGTTCATACACTTAAGAGTGCCTGATATACCAGTGGCAAAAATATTATCCACCAATAGAAAAATATAGATTATTATTACTGGAATTACAGCCAATGACCACAACATACATGGTGTTCCACTTATGAGCTTGAACTTTTAGAATCACTGGTGGTGGGGCGTTTCTCTGCATAGCACCACTGCCTGGCATACAGAAGACCAGATTCAGGCAGGAACACCACTGCTGTGCCTTGGGAAATACTATTCACACTACTTTAGTTTGATTTTAGCATTAAAATGCAAGGAAAATTATTACAATAGGTACTGGTTATCAGCCACTAGAATATGTTAGCTTTCAGCTCTCACCGTTGGCCTAATAATCCCATATCCATACTTCAAATCTAGCTGGAACCAGAGTTGTGAGCTGCCATTTGTCATGTACTGTTCTGTTTCAGAACAGGTTCTATAGTCAATAAAGCGATCTTCTGTCTTGACTCATATTGCTGAATGAGCCTCTTTATATGTGAGTAACTGTCTGGTTATTTCTTTGGACAATACAGATGTCATGAGCCACAGTTTCGAGTCCTCTGCACTTTGCTTTTTCACTGTATAATTTAAAGCTGTTTCAAACCACAGCTTCGGCAGACGGACACTCAAGCATAGTCACAAACTCTCAAAGTATCGTTTAGTAGTACCCCCAATTACCTTATGGAAAAAGCAACTTTTGGAGAAGAGATTTAAGAGTGCAAAAGGGGATCATAAATACCGTTGCGGCCAAAGTTGATCATGATGTCAGCCTCTCCGTCCATGATGCGCGTAAAGGTGAGAGGAGTGACGTCACTCCAGACTTTAAAAGCACGGAAGAACGCGTCATCGATCGTCTCCTCATCCAGGTCAGGGCTATGACCCAAGATCCTAAAGAGGATAGAGATAGTAAACTCCAAAAGGTCATTTCCCACAGCAATATAAAGCAAGGACAAAAAGTTATGAAGTGTTTTCCAGAAGCCTACTCTAGACTAAACTATGCTCATAACTGCACCTTCTCTTTGATACAGCTTTGTGTTAGACAAAGTAAAAACAAATACAACATTGCTGTGGCTATGATTCACCTGCACAAAAAAAGCTTCTAAAGCCAAAGGTTCTTCTCCCATTGAACACTGTTTACCCTAGTAATGTCTTTGTTCATGACTCTGGGAAACTGTAAATTGTTCTCAAATGATACAAACACTCACATGTCCAAACACTGGATCTTTCCCATGAGGTTATTGATGATAGCTACATATTTTAAAATGAAGATCATCTATTCCTGGAATTGGAAGCCCCAGTAATTATTTGTGACCACATGTTCTATATGGGTACCCTATATTGTAACTTTACTGTCTAATTCTGCTAGTAATACTAGGACTATTATTCTAGTCAGATCTGGCCTTCTTGTTCAGGACATTCTTGAGAGATTGTTAATGTTATTTTTGTTATGCAACAGGGACGTTTTAGCTTCGTACGCTACGGAATACTAGGGCATCCAAATATGATCTTTGTGGCTTTCTAAGAACCACAAAAGGGACTATTAAACATGTTTGTCTTAATGGAGGCACGCAAACACACAGACACACACAAATGGAAAACCATCTCTCAACCTGTAAGTAATGCCATTCTTTTCCCACTTGGGTGATCTGTGGAAGAATTTGTAATTGGCTACGTCTGGAACGCCACAACGTGGCTTCTTCATGATCTCAACTGTCCTCTGATCGATCTCCCCTGTCTCCGGAAGAGAAAAGAACTTCTGCATCTTCTTCAGTGTGTCCTTCAGGACCATCAAGTTGCATCTGTCTTCTGGGCAGCCATAGAACTTATTCAGATAGTGCTTTACAGAGGGAGAGAGGGGGCATGGAGTGGGGAGACAGGACAGAGAGAGAGAGAGTGTGTGTGTGTGTGTGTGAGAGGGACGGGGGTGGGGGGAAAGAAAACAAAAACAGAGTTTAACCTTACTGGAAGTGCATGTCACATTCCAACTTCGTAAACCACATCCCACTCAAAGCAGCACCATATTAGAACAAAAGACCAAATGAAAAAAGAACACTTACATATGTGTTATTATACTGGAAAGTCATTCTAAATTCTACGTTGGGACATAATGATGTATTTATGTGTAATTTATGTGTAGAAATACATGAATATGCCACATATCAATGTATATATCTATCTATATATACAATTTATTTATCTATATATCTATGTATCTCTCTCTCTCTCTCTCGCTCTCTCTCTCTCTCTCTCTATATATATATATGCGTGTATGTGGTGTGTGTGTGTGTGTTTAATGTATCTATACATGTATCTAAACATATGTATGCACGCGCGCACTCATACACACACACACACACACACACTCATACACACACACACACACACACACACACGCATACCGTATATAGATATGTAAAGAAGACAGACACTCACCAGCGCTACTTCTTTGTCTGTGCGCGGTACTGAAACGTCCCCGGGAAACTTAATGATGGGCGAAGGCGCAGCTAAAGTTTCCAGAGACGCGAGAACTTGCAGTAGGAAAACTTTCAGCACGAAATGCCTGCAACTGGAAAACCCGAAGCACTTCATTTTGAGTCGTTCTGACAAACCTGGGCAGTGAGGGCAGAGCAGTCTGGAGCTGGAGCGGTCGGTCCTCTCTCTGTCTGCACTGCTCCTCTCAGCAGATCATCCTGAACCTCAGCCTGGCCAAACAGCTGCGCCTGCACTTCTCTCTGCTGAGGGGAAGGTCCATTCAGTTCACTCAACCGACTCTTCCCAGCTCTCGTTACAATGAGTTGCGCTTGTCAGACGAATCATGGGTTCATTGATTCACCGATCAAAGATTCACAAGCCAAATAAATAATAATAAATAATAACAACAATGGTGTTTGAACATTCCGGCATGGAAGTTTAATCTCCAGTGAATATTACCTAAAAAGAATTTTGTATTGTATTGTGTAATATGGGAGGTTATATTATGAATATACCCATAAAATCTGTCCACCTACCAAGCGATTTCTACTGGCACCACTGAGGTACCTTTGAGCAAGGGTGACAAATCTATTTGTCGATTTGCATTTTTTGACAAGGCAGCATGAATCATCAGAACACCCTGCTTGTATGTACAGTACATTGTCTTAAACTGCATCTTATAGATGGACTTGGTTCTATCATTGTTCTTGCTGAAACAATTTTTTCACTCAGTATATTACATGATATTTTTTATTGCTGTAACCATTTCTGCACATGACCTGTGCAAAAACATGTATCAAATAAAAGCGATAGTGAAAGTCTGTAATGTTGATTATTCATTCACTCAAATGCCCATATTCATTAATGTTTTAAATACTTGTCATTAATTAGAATATCTTTTATCACATGTGGTTGTATACTGACAACAACAGCTAAATAAAACGAAAATCCTGTTGCTACTTCTATTCCCTACACTGGAGTCTTATATACTCAGAAAGCATTCAGAAGAGGCCATTCATAATATTAAAGCACAGTTTCAAACCGAGTACCACTGTAGAGTTAAATGATGAAAGATTATTACTTCAAGTACTTTTTCGAGCTTATAACACAGAGGGAGAACGCGTGCAGTTAGAGCAAAAAAGCAGTCACCAAAGTGTCCAGTGATTCAGTTTGATTGATTGATTCAGAAGAATCGGTTCAAATGAACAATTCCTTCAACTGTAGAACGAGGCTTCTTGGATTGTTGGCTGCAGTGAGCCGTTAGAACACAAATGAAACAGGAGAGGTGTGGGCGGGGGGTCTGCAAGATGTAGTCATAATAATGCTAATGGCTGTTTTGCAGTAATGCTAATTTTGAAATCTATTCATTTAGAAGGAATCTGTGCTCTCTAAACGATGTACCTCTTGGCCTCCTGGAGGTTGTTTGCAAATTCAAGCATGTTTTAAGGTAATTTACCTGCTTATTTTCAGCAGAGCACTGTATTAAGGACAGATAAAATCTTAGTTAATCTGAAACTGAAAAGTTATGTTTTGTCTACCTGGTGGTCCAACCTAAGATGAAAAGCTATTATTGCAAACTAGTCTCCTTGTACGCTGAGAAAAAAAAATAAGGTGGGCCATTTTGTCGTTCAAAGAATAATTTTCCTTTAATTTTTTGTGTATTTTGTATTTTTCCCCGAGCTTACATTTACATTTACGGCATTTAGCTGACGCTCTTATCCAGAGCGACGTACATCAGTGCTTAAGAAGTCCACAACT
>JBBPDB010031986.1:0-11805 GCA_037974465.1 Brachypetersius altus | reverse complement strand
TTCATTTTGTAAAGCTGCTTTGTGACAATGACCATTGTTAAAAGCGCTATATAAATAAAATTGAATTGAATTGAACTTCTCTCCTTGTCAATTCTTTTTCAACAGACAGGCATCCATTCCTAGCTCTTACGGCGCCTCTTCATTAAATTCTGCTCTCGGAAGCTTGGTCCAAGTATGTTGTAAATGAGTGAAGCTCTGTGCTGGAATGATTTGTTGCTTGTCCTGTCATTAACCTGGCACAGCTTTTGAAGCATCTTCTGCCAAGCTTGGCAAAGTGTTAGATGGGCCAACCACAGAGAGCTAATTGACTGTCAATTGGAGACTCAAGCTCAAGCATCAGAGGGTGGATGAATAAATCAAGGTGCTTCGAGTCTTGTTCTTCAGGTTTGTATTCTGGACAAAATATGAGAGCTCCAAACTTTCAGATCAATCTTCAAGGGCTGCGGAGTTAATGAGTCTTTGTGTGTTTGGGGTGTGTTGAAAAAAAAAAAACATGCCTGGAAAGCAATTTCTGGATAGAGATGCTCATGCTTCATTATAGATCTTTATAGATGTACCAGGTAGAACTGAGTTTAACGAAATCAACCTAAGATCACAACATCCGCCTAAGAACAAAGACATCAAGAAGGTAAAATCACAGAATGAAAAATCTAATCGTAATAAGGAAGACGTAACCATGAATTGTTTGCCTCGCCAATGCATGAATATAAAATAGTCCTAAAGGTTCAAAGCAATTAAAAATGGCAATGAATAAGGAAATCATTGGGATATAAACACACTGATGTATGCCGATGGTGAAATAAATGATCATAATGGTAGTTCTTTGGAGGCTACTTTTCTTTTAAAAATGCCCTAGATGTACTTCTCCTCACCATAAATGGATTTCTAAAAATACCTTTTAGGTGTAAAGGCTCATCTCAAAGTAATCATAAAACAATGTATTTGGCATCAGGGACTGTTTTGTAGCCATTTCGTGTAATAACTGTCTGTGAAAAAGCCTTTAGAGGCAATGGATGCTTGAACTGTCTGGTTTCTGTCATCACTTCTGTGAACAATTCTCAGTACATTTCTCTGCAATGCCCTATTTCAAATGAAAACTGCCTGAATTAATCTGAATCCACTCTCTCTATATCTTAGTAACATAATGCAGCATTTGTATTAAAAAAACGGTGGGCTTTGCCTTTATATTTAGTATGGTATTAGTTTTAAAACAACATTTATTTTGGATGTATATGACGTATATCCAATTTCAGCATCTCTGAACAGACACCGTAGCAGTGCCATGTTGCTTAAAAAGTGTATGCTAAAAATTGTCCATTAACATGAATAGATTTTTGGACAACTCTCTTTTGGACAACATCCTAAATTCTATCTGAGCAGTATCTGCCTGGCATTATTTACATAGAAGACAATTTATCTCCCTCCTCCCCCTCAAAGCAGGGGAAAACAAAAACACCAGGACAAGCAAAACAGAGCCAGGACTCATGTTAAAGAACCCCCAGAACAATTGTAGAAGGAGGAGACAGCGTGATCTCCTCAACAGCAGCAACCAAGGGGAATGCTGGCATTGTTAGCAGAAATAATGAAATGGTAGGATTGAGGAGGGTACCGGTAGAGGTATCATTAGTGGGAAAAAATGTGAAAGGAAAAGAGGCAAAGCCTCATTAGGAGTGTAGAGAGACGCCTCGAGATTTCTGCTCGCTAGGAAAGGGACAGAGAGTGAGAGAGCTTCGCTTAATGACACCACAGTTTGTGATGTTAGCTCAGGACAGTTTATTGGGCAGGTCAAGGTAAGGCAGGCAGCTGGAAAGCCGTTGACAGTGACACATCCCTTCCAGAAGCAAAATAAAGGAACATAACACACAGTATCAAATATGAGTCTGAAGCTTGTATAGAAGAATATGAACGGTTTAGAACAGGTCAGGACAGGAATGTGACTTTTTGACCTCTAGAATAGTTTCATGGGTACCTAAAGCTTTTATATCGGGGGAACAAAATGTAATATTTGTTTTGAATTAAAGCCCAGATCTAGCTAGCAATTTGTTGCTCTTTTGTTTTTACATGTTGACAGGTTATATATTTCTTTGTGCAAAATATTCCAGTAGTTTTAGTGCATATGAGTTGAACTTGGTAAACAGATTTGTTTCAGTGCATATATATATATATATAATGTTATGGACAAAAGTTTTTCAGGTTTGGTCTCGCCTACCTGTAATGCTTCAGCAGACCAAGACATTTTGTACGTCTTGCTTCCAACTTTGTGGATACAGTTTGGGGAAGGCTCTTTGGTGTGGAAGAACAACATCTTGTGGAAAGCCCTCCAAGAAGATTGGAAGCTGTTATAGGTGCAAATGTTGACCAACTCCATATAAAACTATTTAAGTAAAATATCATTAAAGTCCCTGTGGGTGTATTAGTCAGAAGTCCCAATAAATTTGTTCATATAATGTGTGTGTGTGTGTGTGTGTGTGTGTGTGTGTGTGTGTATACAGTACTATGCAAAAGTCTTAGGCATCCAGTTTTTTACACAGTACTGTATATATATATGTATCTACATGACATTTAAATTGTAAAAACAGACTTAAGAAAATGCAATGAAGACCTATGTTTGGGCTCTATAATAGAGGAGGTGTTAGTGTATTTTAGGAGTTTCCTTTTCCATCATGTATGCTTTTATGTCAGCATTGGAAAAGCTTGAGAACGTTATGAGTAATCCAGTTTGATTTTAAACATAAACAAGGCTTTTCTGTTTCTGTTGTGTTTTACGACAGATTAAAAACATCTCCTTCACATTTTGAAGCCCAACATGTTATTGATCATAAATGATAAAGAATTACATTGTTCCAGAAGAGGCAGTTGCATGCATCTAGGCTCCTTTTGCTGTGCGGCAAAAATACGAAAATAACAGCAGTTTTGCCTTCTATTCCCTCTGCAGACTCAGACAGAGTTAGATATAGTAGATGCTCTATTGTTGCTGCAGGCTTTTTGAAGCCAATATTGCAGTAAGGAGGACTGGCATCTGTCCCGAACAGGTTGTCTGCTCACTTTCTTCTTCTTTCCCTTTATCTACTATCCCTTTCTCCTTCCTTATCTTTCAGCAGGCAGGTTTGAATTTCACGAACAGGCATGAAAAAAAGCTTTCTCCACTGGCTGAATGTTTATTAGTGAGACAAATATTCTCATAAAAAAGGTGGAAAAAGAGAGAACGGAGAACTATATATTACTCCGGCTTGCACCATTAGCAGCTGTTTTGTCCACAGGCAGCAGACCAAAACAAATGTCTGGCACTACAATGTAAATAGAAGTGTTTACTTGCACAGATCTGCCATGAATGCTAATTGGCAGACATCTCACCCATGATAACTCACAATTATCCCAATAATTTGGAGCAATTTCCTTTCACTGAGTTCAGATGCCTTTTTCTCGATCTCCAGATGCGACGTGTGAAATACGGCCTGCAGAAGAGGAGGATGAATTTGTTTCTTCTGGGTATTGTCTGAAAGTGACACAGTCATATAAAGGGGATTAAAAGAATTGCTCACACCGCATGTGTGGTTAAACAGCATCAGCGCGCACAAAGCTATTTACAGAAGGGAAAAAACGTCAGGCAGAGCAGAGCTATGTCGAATTGCCGTGTGCCGTTGCCCTCTTGTTTACAGCCTCAAATCCCTGAGCTAATATGCTTTTGAGCAATCGAGTTAACTCCATGCGTTTAGCTCCAAAAGGGACCATTCAAATAAGCGAGCTAACAAATTCAAATGGATCTTACTCAGGCTCTTCCACTGTTAAAGTATTACCTCAGCTATTTCACTGTAGCTAGCGAACAATAAACAGGCACACGTGCACTGACTCAGCCGTCTAGCAGAGGAGAAATGTTGCGTTAGGAGAGAGAAGTTCTGTATGAACTTTAGATTCATCCATTAAAGGTGCTTATCCTTATCTGTATGAAGGAATTATTATTATTATTATTATTTTTATTATTATTATTATTATTATTATTATTATTATTATTATACTATTGTGTTTAGAATGTGACCAGCTGAGCACACATGAATATATAAAGCGTATAATATTCCCCCTCTCGTATTTCTCTCTCTTTTCACGAGGTTTAGAGTTGATAAATAAATCCTCACAGAAGTGTCGGGGCTCCTGCCTAGGCTTTAGGAGCTTTAAAATTGCCTCTTTCAACACTATCTCTCTCCGGGAATGTGCATAGCAGACTGAGGAAACAGCAGAGAAGAAAAGGTATGAGAGCGAAAGCCTCCAGTGCCTCTATTTAATTTGGGCACTCTCACTGCTGTGAGTTGTGGACGGCTCCTCAGCCTCTCCACCGCTCACTGCGAGCTGAAAAACGGGCTTTCTCACGCTCTTTACCTGTTTCTAGACACACTTTATTATTGTCATGCAACCACACGACTGTGCCTGAGTGTAATATACTGCAGCTTGATACTGCCATGCTTTTAAGTATTCCTGTTATTTCCAGAATTACTCATCTCTTTAGCTAATGCCAAGTATTAGTAAGTAAAAAGGAATGTTTCAGGAGTGTGCGGAGTGGCCTAAACTCATAGTCCGGTTAATGTGCTTTAGTAAAATAATGACGTATATATATATATAAACATATATATTTGAATAAAATGTGAAATAACAACCAATGGAAGTATATAATTATATTGAAATTAAATAAAACCAGTTAATTAAACATGTTTGGTATAACAGTGGTATGTCTTACTGTAGCCGTCATTCAATTGCAGAAGCAATAAGGTTTGTTAGGCCCTGTTCTTCTGTTTTTGACTTGACTTAAATATAAATTAAATGCAAAAGCTCAAAAGTCTGAGAAGTAACCAATCGTAAAACAATGCAACACAGTAAAATATTTTATCACAGACACACTTGCGTAGTGCATTCTTAGCAAAAAAATGATTCTATAAATTCCAGTATGATAAGGATAATATCATTACTCATATAACTACATGCTTTACGCTGGGAATGCTGAGTTGCTGGGGGCATTGCCCAACTGCTTTTTGTTGTACGCCATTCCGTCCCCATCTTCTATTTTCTCTTCCGTTTTAATCTGTTTTCACCACAGCCAATATATGTGCTAAGATTAATGAGGTAGAGAATAACTATAATAAAGAGAAGCCTTGTGGGCAATATAGTAGGGTACTAGTAGCCTAGTGAGTAAAACACCTGATGACCACAAAGTTGCAGGTTTGGACCCCCACCTACTACTATTGTGTCCCTGAGCAGGACAATTAATCCTCAGTTGCTCCAGGGGGGACTGTCCCTGTAACTAATGACAGTACGTCACTCTTGATAAGGGTGTCTGCCAAATGCCGGAATTGTAAATAATCAGTCTTGTGGTTTAATGATATTGTGCGAAGATGCAAATTGCAGAAACAGAACACGAATGCAACAGTCTTGTTGCTTATTTATGGGTGGTGACAGTTCATGCGTGATTCTTATTTATGACGGTACAGTTTCAGGGTGCATTTCTGTATGTGTGTGTGTGTGTGTGTTTAGAAGAAAGAGCAGTTCAGTTGAGTATGTGTTTTGTGTGTGGGGAGTACAGGAGAGTCTGATGGCCTGGGGCAAGAAACTGTTTCCCATCTTGGAAGTGAAGGCCAGACAGCAGGAGGGAGAAGAGAACAAGGGAGGGGTCATCCACAATGCAGGCTTTGCGAATACAGCATGTGGAGCAAATGGCCATCACAGAAGGGAAAGAAATCTGATGATCTTTTCAAAAGTGGGTCTTTTATGGCTTAGATTTAAAGAATGTTTTTTGGCAGCATTATTTTTTAAGAATGCATATAATCTTTATTTTAAAATTAAATATAAAATTACACTGTACAAAAAAAGCAAGATTTATGAACTATTTTGATTTTCCACAACAATAGAAAGTCACTGTGAAAGCAGTGCTTAAATCTTCTGTTTCCCATTTGGAGAGCTGAACCTTGGATGCAGCCTTCAAGTAAAGCTGTGATGCAGCCTTGCTGCAGAAGATTTATTTGAGCATTTTCTTTGTTGAGATTTTCCTGCATCAGCCGAGCAGTCTGGGTACCATGGGTTACCATGTGAGAGTCGAGGCTGAGCTGGAAGCTCAGAGCCCAAGGGTCAGTCTCATCAACCTAGCGCCAGAGGAACGGATGGCAGGGCCAGTCTCTGGGGCAGGAGGCTCCAGACTATGCACGTCTGGCCACTGAGGGCAGTCAGCCAGCCAGAGCTGTCACTGCCAGACACCTGCAGCCCTGAGGAGTCACGCAGCCACTCCGAGAGTTCATAAAGCTCTGCTTCATTCCATGATCCCTAAGAAGCCGAATGTCAGGCGGACTTGCTAATGCTTTAGCCAGTTTTACCTCTGAATAGAATTTCACAGGGGCTTCCAATCTCGTCTTGGAGCCATTTCCACTTCCAGAATAAGAGCATATATTCTCATAAAATGTACAGTTCCTGCCCCAAGCATAAAATAATCTCTTTCGCTGTGATTATTGCTAAAAAATCAAATATTGTTACAAGAAATGAGAAATTCCCACACAACAATATCCAGCTGAAGCCAGTGCTTTAGGGAACATTTCTCAGCAGCTCACAGTGGTACATTTGGGGCATATAAGAATTGTTCAGCCCTGATTGACCTGAGTGGGTGACCAAGAGGTTGTCGGCAACCTCCCACCACACTTGATTTTCAGATTCTCATCAATGTTTCGAATCTCTGAGACTGTTTCACGTGGAGCCAGCGAGCTATTTGAGCAAATATGCAAATAGTTTTGTGAGGAATGCTGTTTCAAAACCTTCAGTTTATTCTGCACCAAAACCTTCTTGGCTCTAGTGTGTGAATCTATTACAAATGTAAATAACAGGTTAACAGAGACAAAAGTAAACATCTTTGTCACGTCATGAAATGCATTTTAATGGGCCAGGAGCAAGTTACCATGGTTTAGTGACTTCAGGAGCTAAAAAGCCTGTTCTGTTTGTGGAAAGCGGGAGGACCTGTTTGTTGCCCATTTCATTCATGGTTTAACATTAATAATATCTAAACAGCAGGACAGCACCCTTTTACACATGCATTTCCATAGGTTTTTAATATGTCTCCAGTGCTGGGAAGAGGGGAGGTGTTTTATTCTGGGCGTGCTGAGGAAGGTATATGTAACGTAGACTGTGATGATTTACCTTATTTCCTTTGCTGGTCTGTATACATCAAATAGCACATCGGAACATGTTATGCATGATGTGGCAAGAGACGATGATATACACATATAACTGAGACATCAAATTGCTGACACACAGTCTGCTTGCTCTGCTCTCTCGCCTTATGGATGCACTTTATGCAAATGAGTGCAGCAACAGCCGATTAGATTATTGAGATGTCGTAACTGACTGTGTTAGAGCCACAGTCGTGCACTGAGATTCAGCACTCAAACACACACCAAGCGGGAGATTTAATGTTTGAAAAATCAACTAAAACATTCAGAAATGCAGGACATTGTTGAGTTAATAACAATTTTTAATTATAATTAATATTGATTTATTTAATCAAAAGATAGGCCACTGTTAGGACACAAAACTAGCCTCCATCTCTGCATACGCTTTCACTCTGCTTGTGTTTCAGTGACACGCCCATAAAATGTCCGGCAATGTGGTGCAATTGCAGTGTTAAACAGGGGCACGTCTGCATTCGATTATGAAAATGTATGTATAAATCTAATAAAAATGCAAACTTCGTCCTACATCGAACATTTTATATTGCATTACATTACATTACATTCATTTGGCAGATGCTTTTATTCGACAAGCATAAAGATACAACAAGCATAAAGATGAGTTATTTACTTTAACCAAATGATCAAAGTTCTTTTATTCTTTTATTGATTTTTGAACGGTTTTAGATTACAGTCCTGAAGTCTAGGGGCGCTGTTACACCCCCATCATCCTCGGGGCTCCCCACTTCCCACATCAATGCTCCAGTGATCACTTATAATTGAATTTCATGAGTGGAGGAAGAGTGCCACGCACATTTACCGTCTCTTTGTCTCGATGCATTTGTTGTCAGACAGAATCTGCTCTGAGTCATTGTTCATGTACATATATGAGCCGTTAGAGACATTTAGATTGCATGAACTGCTAACGCGCCATATGGAAGAGGAGGTGAAGAAAGAAGCTACGCAGTTGCAATTGTTTCTACTGTCTCAGTTGATTAAGGTGCAACAGGATGCTTCAGCATTCACATTGCAAATGTAATGTGTTAATACACGCCTCTGAAGACCTCTGAAAGATTACAATGAGTGGTAGACCCTTTTGCCACCTGTACTTCTGTCCACTTATGATTGAATCCCCTAAGACGCACGTTCATGCCCTTTACTCGTGTGGAAGCAAATGAACGATATTCCATTTGCACTGAAATATTAAATTTAAAAAACCCTAGTTATAGCTTATTATGCCTGAGACCTTTTCATATTGTAGATGGAAAAATGTGTCTTCTTTCATATAAATGGTTTGAAACACAAGGAAAGACAGCAGAAGAATGATATCTATAAAAAGAACTATCGACTGAAGTAATTGGCCAGCTTTAGTCTTAAAGGGCATATTTGATACTTATTTGCTAAATATGGGCTAACAGGTCAAGAAGTGATCACACATTGTGAGTGATCCTACCCTCTTCTAATTATTAAGACATTCATTATAATTTCAAGATGATTGTTCAGCACAGAGAGCGCACTTCAGTAATCAGTGAAGGGCGCTCAGATCTAAATGCTACGGCTGTATGGGTATCATGCAGCGTTTCTATTCTCCAGGACTGTTTTGCACAAAGACTTGTCCAGCTAACAGTTCTGTCCTCAGTCCAATTAGCAGATGTGTTTGAAGTAGAAAAAATCAACTTGAAATCACAGTGTAGAGGAATATTCCTGGCTCCAGGATGAGGATGAGTAAAATAGCTGACTGTCAGTCATTTGTGGATTAAGGAACAATGTTTAGATCACTCCTTGTATTCTCTTCTATGATTGTCTGCATCTTAATATTTAAATCTGTTTAGTGTAGACAATGATTCGGTCCCTGTCAGTCAGAAACGTCACCAAAGAGAAGTGCCCTGGGGAACCATTTTCTCCTGGAATGGGAATGGTAGGCAGGAAGAGTTGAGGTATTTTTCTATTTCAAGGTGCAAACTATCCAGGGCCTTCTAATTATCCCTTAAACCCCTGAGAACCTCAAAAGTCAAAATTCTCTCGGGTCCCTTAATACACACCAATCAGCCATAACATAAAAAAAACCCTGCAAAGTATTGTGGAGTGTATTGGATCCTTTTTGCATCTGTACTTTTGTCCACTTATGACTGGATCACCTAAGACACATGTGGCCTAAGAGAGTCATGCGGAAATACCAAATATATTCCATTTGCACTGAACATATAAAGTAAAATGGCCCTAGCTTATTACGCTTGTGACATTTTCATATTATAGATGTAAAAATGTGGTGTGCGTCATATAGATGGTTGGAAACAGGAAAGAAACAGAAGGAGGAAATCTATAAAAAGGCTTTTAACTGAATTAATTGCCCAGTTTTGGTATAAAAGGGCATATTTGATACCGGTTAGCCAATATTTAGCAAAGAAATATCAAATATGCCCTTTTCTACGTCTCTGGCTTATGTACGGTAAACAAAAAGCGGGGGGTGGGATTGATTGATTTTTAAAAGTAGGGGGGACATGTCCCCTGCTATAATTGTTGCGGTGCCTATGACTCTAACCAATGCTAAACAATGTTTGTGAATGTAAGACTCAAGGATTCCCCGCAGTCATCCCTCTAAAATGCCTTCTTCCCAAGGTGTATCCTGGTGCCATCACTTTCCTCCCTTGTATTCTCATAAGCCATAACCGAAAAGTTCTTTGAATTTTGAGTTTCCTCTCTGTGGTCTCTAGTCTGTATCTTCCTCATGTGGGTTTGAAAGGTGTGCATGCCACAGCTGAACCATCTGTTAATTGCTGTAGCTTGTTTATGTTTGCTATATAAACTGTATTTAAATGTGTTGAATCGTATACTGGTTTAGATGTACTCTCTATTGTAGGGTGTGTTTTGTAGAAATTCATACTGCAGAGCACAGCACACACACCACCTCCACCGATATGAAAATACATTTGATTTCTTAAATAAAATTAAATGGTTAAAAATGGCTCAATAAAATTAATCAAATTTCCTGTCTTTAGTGGCCTGTGCTCTAAAAGCTACATCATGGAAGTGAAATGGTTCTAAATACAACACCTAATACCTCATACGTTTTGTTTTGAGAGAAGGTTTTGTCCTAAACACATTAATGGTAGAGAGTACATGTAAGACTTACCATTATTCTGCCATCAACAACATCACATTAAGACAGAATACATATGTTGGTGGTTTTGGAAAGATTTAGGTACATTTGCACAGTAGACACTGCAACCCCTGGTTCCTATCACCACCACTGTAAAATAGTCTTTCTACATTATTACACATCAATCCACTATCAATCAATTTAATCTGCAGAAATTTAGAAATTATATTCACTTGGAACCAATGGCAGAGATTTCAATTATGTTCTGGAACAGTTCATGGCCAAATCCTGTTCATCCCTGGGTTTTTTTCCCTCTCATTCATTCAGGGCATTGTTTCCTAAAGAGTTTTCTAACAGAATGTTTAAAATGTTTTATGCATATTGAGACCACACATAACAATAGACTTTTATTAGACCCATTACACACACACACACACACACACACACACACACACACACACACACACACACACACACACACACACACACAATACATAAACACATCCACACACATAAATGCAGTACATACACCCAAACACATACATCCACACATAACTACACACACACACACACAATACAGGTAAACATGCAGTCACAAACACACACACATAACTGGGACAGTCCAAAGACATGGCCATATGGCCTCAGCGCGTGCGCGTGCACACACGCGCGCACACACACACAGACACACACGTTCTCTGAATACAGAGCTGCAGTGATATTAGTCCACAAATGACTTACCACACACACACACTACAGTGATGCTCACACACATGTAAACACACACACACATACACACTCAGACATGGAAAAAAAATCTAATGACTGTTAACACTTGACACACCCCTAACCATTGTTAAATTGTACACACACATGGAATTCTAATACTTCAGCAGCAGAGCTCCGGTTCTCACTGGCAGGAACTTAAACATCATTCACCGAATATTCTACACCCCCTCCCGTATATTCTACACCCCCCATATATTCTACACATCCCGTATATCCTACACCCCTGTATATTCTTTACCCCCACCCGCCCCAGTATATTCTACACACAGTGAATGGTGTATAGAGAAATGGTGTATAATATAGAGAAACTCTTTTGACCTTGTCGTATTAATGACAGCATTATCAGTGTGTGTGTGTGCGTGTGTGTGTATGTTTATGGCCACTAAACACTGAGCTGCAGTCTGTAATCAGTCTGTTCTACAAACCACACACGATAAACATTTTAATCTCAGGCTGTGGAATCAGACCACACAAACACACGCAAACCTACACACACTTACATCAGAGCTAACATGATGTAACATCTCAACTCAACTGAAACCATGACATCAGAGAGACACACACATAGACACAGACACAGAGAGAGAGAGAGAGAGTAAGAGAGAGAGACATAGACACAGAGAGAGAGAGAGAGAGAGACACAGACAAAGACACAGAGAGAGAGAGAGAGAGAGAGAGAGAGAGAGAGAGAGAGAGAGAGAGAGAGAGAGAGAGAGAGAGAGA
>JBBPDB010031955.1:0-11805 GCA_037974465.1 Brachypetersius altus | reverse complement strand
TATATATGTGTGTGTATGGCATCCTACAACAGAGCTGGCCCTCTGAACCCAGTGGAGGTAAGATGCTTTAGTCTTTAGTTGTTTGGCTTGATAAACGTAAATACGGATCTCTGGAATCACTTTTGTGTTCTTCAATCTGACAGGCATAAGGATTAATGTCTGCACTGGACATTTGGAAAAACCATCTCATCTTCAAACGTGAACTGTTATCCTCAGTTCGCTTTGACTGACATAGCAACAGTAACTAAGGGAGGCCAGACTTAGATTTTGCAGAGCATGGGCATTATTTCTGGAGGGGTTGTTGGGTCACTCTTGTCAATTTGTCTTCAACTCTTTTGTGGAGCCATTAAAGAGTGGTTGAGGTGTGAGGAACATGCAGTGGAGTCAGAGAAGACTACAGCGGAGTATTTACCCGTGCAGGAGATTCCATCCCCCTCATAGAAAGGCTTACACACACAGGTGTTGTTTTCAGTACACACAGCTTTCGCATGGCAGGCAGGGATGCACAGAGGACCATCAGCTACAGCACCAGAAACAATAAGAACATACAGGACAACACAGTTTGGCTGCATACTGGTAAATAAAAAATCCTACATTTTTAAACTATTTGTATATTTTCTTTTTATTGTTGATTGATTGTATATTTTATTGACTGTTTATTATTGTTTATTGATTGTATATTCCTGTCATTGTTTTGTTTCTCAAAAAGATTTATCCAGATTATCCAGATACAATGCCACAGTGATAAGATAAAAACCATAAATCAGAAAACTTTATTGATCCCACACAGCCCACAGTACAGCCAGACACAGAGACAAGAACAATATAATATATAAAAAAATTCCAATACATCCTCTGCAGAAAACCTCAATATGAAAAACACTATGCTATTGACACAAATGATGC
Source organism: Brachypetersius altus (assembly GCA_037974465.1). Taxonomy (NCBI): domain Eukaryota; kingdom Metazoa; phylum Chordata; class Actinopteri; order Characiformes; family Alestidae; genus Brachypetersius; species Brachypetersius altus. The sequence goes on along the minus strand of JBBPDB010031955.1, from coordinate 10,899 downwards.
GGTATAAACACTACAATGCTCACACATTGTAAAGAGCAGCTCTGAAATTTTATTTGTATCCCATTTAAAAATTCCATGCCGTACCTAATTTGTGCTCACAGCGTGGACCGGTCCAGCCCTCATCACAGAAACAAGAGCCAGTGCCTTCTAGACCCTCGTCACAAGATCCATGTTCTGTGCAGTTACAGACTGGAGGCAGGAAGCGAAAAACAAAATGTAGTGGAATTTCTTCCTGCCTTCCAACCGTTACTCTGAAGAGGCTTTCCATGCATATAAAAATGGAGTACTGGGTGTAGGGGAGGCATCATTGTGCAAATACAGGTGTGTTCAGAGGGATTATTAACTCTATTAATATCATACACTCAGTGTTAGTACGTTTTCGGTAAACTCTAGACTGCACCTTTACAGTCAGGTCCAAAGCGCCCCTCCGTGCACAGTTCACAGGCCACTCCCTGGAAACCTGCATCACACGTGCAGGTGCCGTTGCCTAGGTGATCCTCATCACAGCGCCCATGGTTACTGCAGGGTGTTTTCGGGCCTCCGGGACAGGCTGAGGAATGGGTATTTTACAGGTAGGAGACATATTATACACACTTGATACCTATCATCAGTTTACAGTTGGAATATATATACTGTGCACTTGCAAAGCGTTCTTCACATGGATATTACTAAATATACCAAATAAAATAAAAATGAACACATACAAGTAATATTCTACAGTAAAGAGTCATGTTATGTAAAGTATATGAATATGCTCCTTGTGAAAGTCCAGTATTTTTTTCCATCAGAAATCTGACTCAATCAGTTTTTAATTTAATTGTATATTTATATACATACAGGACTGTACAAATGGCACCTATGGAAATGGTTGAAATCCATTTTTCTCAGTGTGTGATAAAGTGTTTTTCTGCTAGCAAAGTATATATAGTATACTATCGGTCAAAAGTTTTAGAACACCCCAATTTTTCGAGCAGAAGTTCCCATAAGTGTGCGGCTCTTATAGGATGCTTTGCTTTCACTTTTCTGTCCAGTTCATCGTAAAGCAGCTCGATGGGGTTTAAGTCTGGAGACTTCTGGCCACTCCATGTTCTCCAGCTCTCCATCTTGTTCTTTTTTCTGAGGTAGTTCTGGCAGAGCTTGGACTTATGTTTAGGGACACTACCTTGCTGTAGGACGAACCCGACCAACTCGGCCCAAACCAGAGGAACTGCATGGAGCTCCAGAATTATTTCCCACTTCTGGGTCACCTCACAATTTTTAAACCTCTCACAGTTCAGCTTTGTCCTTTCTACCATTTTGTGATATGCACTGGACCTGAACTCTTTCAATTTCAATAAAAAGCTTGAAACACTGGGGCATTCGAAAAATTTTGACCGGTGTATGTATGCACGCACGCACGCACGCACGCACGCACGCTTTTAAGCGGTCCAAAAAAATGCTTCCTATAACATCCTGATCATAGCTCTAAACACTGAAGTGGTAGCGTGGTTGGAGTACCGTGTGGAGAACTCGACGAGAGCCGTCTGCACCGTCCGCCTGATCTCCAGCAGGAAGGATTCATCTTCACTGAGGGTATAATACCAGTACTGTATGTAGTCCCTCAGGCCAAACTGGATCACCTGAATGAAGAGAGGAGCGAATCAGGAATGATGGAAATCTCAGTAACCCAATTCCGATGAAACACAGAAACAGATCGAATCAGGTAATGAAGTCACTGGGCGCTGAATCTGATCAACACAAAGCCACAGCAGATTTCTATCTGCTCTTAAATGATCATGGGGGACGTTTTCAGCGAGCATGATGGCTGGAGGTCAGGAATCTGGGTGGGTGGGGGTTAGTAATCTTGCATAACTGAAAGTAACTTTGTTTGAGCTGATGCCGATTAAATTTTGTTCAGAGATTCTCGTGGTCTGAGTAGAGTGGAAGTATGTGGGACACACATCACACACACACACACACACACATATATATATATATATATACACGACTAACAACAAAGCTTGCATAATGGCTGAAAATCACATCATGCAGTTACGTCCCTGGGGTGATTGTGGATATACATGCATGTGTGCAAGCCTCTCTCAGAGACGATGACGCAGGGCTGTCATTACTTGATTAAACTGGATTAAATGTTTTTTAAAAAAATAACGAACCAGAGCCTCATGGAGTCACTCACTATGTACCCATACACACACATAGAGATGTTTACATACACATATTTATATATTAGGTGTACACACACACTTACGCTGTTGAGTGGACACCAATTCCACAGATCCAATCAGTCGTCAGTGGAACGTGCTGTAAAACCTAGTCTGATCCACAGACACCCCTCACAGTCTACAGGACATAAAGGATCTGCTGCTAAAGTCTTGATGCCAGATATCTCAGCACACCTTCAGAGGACTTGTGGAGTCCATAACTCATCCATTCGTTCACTACATAGTGTTTGCTACATAGGGGGCTAACTAGTGAACAAGGTGACAAGGGACACTCGGGATGTTCCGTTTTCACTAACCGTTGCTTAAATAGTGCGCAGGATCTTGGCAATATATCTCTGTCGCATAAACACACGTCTCGTCTCTTTAGTTCAGACACAGCCTGCACATGAGGCGGGGTCTGATGCGCGGGGGCGGGGTCTCATGTGAGGGCTGTGGTACATGATCTAGGCCGGTACACAGGATTCGACGGCGGCCCAAAATTACCTGGCCAGTCCTAAATTACCTCGCCAGTCCGCCGATGTCAATTTTGGGCCAGCGTGGCCCGGATCGCGTCCCACACTCACCGGTCGAGTTTCTGTCCCAGTCCAGCCCTGGGTACTACGGTCCTCCGCGGAAAGAGAGAGTGTGCAAGTGTGGCTGAATCTCCTCCGTTTGAAGCCCCACTTTCTGCCCGTCTCATTCCTCTTCTTGACTTTCGCGCAGTAACACTAGTGTGCGGTGTGTCCGAAAAGTGCACTGGTTCACTATGTAGGACACGGTATATAAAACCCGCAGTGCATGATGGTATATGTATATATCATGTAGTGTACAGTGTCTGGATGTCACGCGGCGATTTTGTAGTGCATTGACTAGAGGGTGAAATTGATGATTGAAATTTCGGACACCACTACAAAATGGCTGACTCACTACATAGTGCCCTATAAAGTGACACAGCTCATGTCTCGTTTCATATTGTATGAAGGTTTTTGTCTTCTAAAAGGCCTTTCCCCCCGCAATATGTATTCTAAAACGTTGTACATGGTTTTAATTGGTATCAGTAATCCTAGTAATCCAATTACTTGAACACTGATACCTCACCAACCCAATAGTGACAGCTTTACATGGACACAAGTGTCTGTATGCACACAAATTAACCCACATTTCAGCAAAAAAACGCCCCTGAAAGCCGTCATGCATGTTTCAGCCCGGAGGAGCTCCTTACACAAGAGACAGTTGACTTTGCACAGAGTGGTCAATCTGAAGTGCATGATCCCTAAGAGGAGGACAATGAACCCACTGATGGTTACCCACTCGACATAATTTCTTCAGAGAATCGGCCCACTATATGACCCAGTTGCACAGACGTTGAGGTTACCATGCTCGCAATGCTGAACAGCATTACAAAACAAATGCATTCAAAAATGTCTCCAAACGCACACTCAGAGAAGCAGGAGAAGGAAAGTGTGATATTTGCTTTCATCAGTTTTGCGTTTCATCAGACGCCTTTCTATTCAAAAGGTGAAGTGTCTGTACTGTCAACTTAGCAGAAGTCTGTACACTCATGGCTGTCTCAGAGGGCATGTGACGTTTCTTTTAATGTCATGTCATCACTCTGCACGACAAAGATTTCGAAATAATGGCTTCCTGAAAAGCATGACTCTGCGCTTTACACAACACGTGCACACAGTACCTGTTGCAGCGGCTCGTCAATGATGTTGGATCCCGTGAGACGTCGGTCGATCTTTATTGGCTTTGACTCTTGCTTCAGCTCTTCTAAAGTCTGAGGAAACAATTAGAAAGTGGCTTTGGATCTGTGGTCTCAAACTGCTTTGCTGGGTGGTCAAATCACTGCAGGATCTGATGTTTTCCTTGATTCAAGTCCATAAACGAAGTTTACACCAAATGAAGCTGATCAGTCAAAACTAGTTTGTTTCTTTAGTTCTGGAGTCAAGAGGCTAAAATAGGTAACATGCAATGAAAGTGAGAGCCCACCAATAAGTATTGAGCAAAATGCACGTTTTAATCATCGCACTCGGATCAGGAATTCTCTTATAATCTTGCTATACAGATACTTGCATTGGATTTATAAAGAGGCAAAAATAAAGGGACGATTCAAACAAGATGACAACTATGTCAGTTTCAGAAACCACAAGAGTACGTCTAGTTGGGATTACTTAACAACTCTGAGTACAAAGTCTACAAACAGTGTGGAGGTTTTTTTGCTGAGCTATTATTTTGAAGTGGGGAGTCTCTGCTGTACTGTGCCCCCTCTTCCAGGAGCGCAGTTTTACATAAGCACTTCTGACTCCCATTAGGTTTTGAAAAACCCTTTCAGGACGTTGAACTATCTCTGCCAAACTGGACAATCCCTGTGCTTGACTAGAAGAATGCATCTTTAAAATGTACAGTGTTACATAAAGTGGGATGCACAGTATAGAATAAATGTCCTCTATTGTGAAATGCACTGGTCTACCTTTGCTATGCCAGTAGGTGTAGGAGGCAGATAGGAGTGTTCGCACTTCTCTAGGTGTTTCTCGGAGTTGGTTTTTCCAAACAGAAGGGTGACAGCAAAGCCCCTAAACAGAAAAACGAAAACAATTGTGAGGAAAAGCCTCGACAATATCCTCTGTGGGAGAAAGAGAAGCTTATTCACATCCAGGGAGGACATCAATGAATGAAGACACTCAGAATATCCTGTCAGGGCTCTTCTGTGAGCACACACTTACCCGCCAACAAAACAGAAGATATAAAACGCCAGATAAAAGATGGCGAAGGGTCCGAATGTGATGAGGAAGAGCACGACTCCTAGACCTCCCCATCCCCAGACAGACAGACTGGCCTGGAACACACACAGACACAGAGGTGGAGAGGATTAATATCATAAGTGTCTTACAGTTCAGCAATACTCCTGCTAAAAGACTTGTGTCCCCCCAATAGTATTTAATTTTTAGGTAAAGCATTTGAATATTTAGATATATATTATTTTAGGTTTAATTATAATTTGTTCCACCTTTTACCCTCAACAGTGTGCTGCTGGTGTGCTGTGTCGTGTTGAATGTTGCACCTACATACCAGGAGGACGATATTTCATCTCAAATGTGTATTTAATGTATATGGCTGGGGTGACAAAGCTCTACTTGATTTGACTAAATAACTTCTGATGTTCTGTGGATGCTCAAGGTATTTGAGAGAATAATACAGCAAAATGAGGAATTACATCAGAAACAAGAGTTGAATCACCCCATTAAAATCTGAAAATACATCAAAGCTTCTTTTAAATCTGTCCGTATAGTTTTATGTCAGTTCAGCATCTGAAGCACCACCTCTGGTTTAGCTCTGCTATAACAGATTTTATTACTGGAGCATAAAGCCACAACATAACATGCAAATCCGTCATCCAGTAATCGTGCTGATTCACTACTTCCGGTTCGCAGTGAAATTAAGGTGACAGAGAAAGAGCCCTTTTACCAAAGTATGCACTTCTGCATAGTAGTGCACATTAAATTGAATAATGCAGTTATGCTGTATTCTGTATAAGAATGTAATAGGCTTGTCACGATACTGAAATTTCAAACTAGATACCGATACTAAGGATGATTTTCGATACTCGATAGTATTTTCAATACTACAGGGGGGAGAAAAAACATACACGGGAACTTTTTAATTAAAAAATTTTAAGTGTGAGTAGACAAATAAAATACGTTTTCTTTGTCTACTCAATTGTCTTTGGGTATTTCTGAAAAGCGCTTTATAAATGAAATGTATTATTATTATTATTATTATTATTATTACTAGTTAAGTTAAACTTACTAGCTAAGTTTCAGTCGGCTAAAAGTCCGAGTATTTTAGTCTTATTTTAGTTAACTATTATCCATGACTATATTCGTCTAGTTTTAGTCTCTCATTTTTAGTAAGGCAATTCTATTTAACCCAGTCAATAATGTATAAGGATAGCAGATTGTAGAATATAAACTTTTAGTCAAATCTATTTCACAATTCAAACAAGGTTATCTTAATATTATATTTTCGTTGAGAAAGCAACACTAGCTGAGGGTCCGTGGAAAAATTTTGCGGCGCTAGGTTGTTCCCTGGCTGAGTTACAGGGCTATCTTATAAACACCGGGTTCTCCAGGTAGTCTGGGAGGGGCTACCCACTGCAGCTGAAAATTGCAGATTTCCGTGAACCGGTAAATGCAAAACTTGCCTTTAAGTATTGATACCAGGGCCATTTGATATCTAACTCAATACAAAATTTCAGTATCGATTAGTATCTGAGGATCTATTTTTTTGACAACCCTAGAATGTATTCTTTTAAACCATTACTGTTGCTGCTTTTTGTCAGTTGCACTGTTTGTAATATTGTACTGCTTGCTCTTGCACTTCTTTTTGCACTCTGTGTAGTCCTGTCCTGCCCACACTTACACAGTGTTGCGTTTCTGTTTCTGTTCTTGTGCGTGCAGGAGGAGCAACACAATATTACGGTTTTGTTTCACTGTGTACGGTGTATATGGTTGAAATGATTAACTTGACTTGGTGAACAACAGGGTGAAGTTATTCTTAATGCATCATAGTAACATGTAGCAATATAATCGCAATATGGAAGACTAGCCAAGATAAAACGCATTTCCAGATGCCACAGACCGCACACACATTCTTACAGCCACACAGCAAATACAAGGAGGCTCTTGAGAAAAAGGAGAGGCCTTGTGTTGCGTCAATTTTCCCCGAACCAAGGACAAGATCATTCAAGCTCATCTTATGAGAAGGAACAGTCTGACATATTAATGTATCTAAAAGACTGAACACACTACACTGCAACCACTGATCTTCAACAAACTTCAGTAAAATGAAACCAGTTTAAAGCGAAAAGCCACCTTGCTTTGTTACTAGGGATGGGTATCGTTAAGGTTTTAGCGGTATTACTACTACTATCGATACCACTTATCGATTTGGTACTTTAACGGTACTCTTATCGATACTTTTTGTTGTGTTTTTTAATTAAAAAAACAAAACATAGAGAAGAAATAACACTTTATTTTTTAAATGTAAAAGAATTATCTATAGCTTAGCAAACACCAACGTTTGAACAAATCTACACAAACAAAACCAATGATTGTAAAACAAAAACTATCTTCAAAATAAAAGCTTTCGCCTCTCCAAAGCTGGGCGGAGTTGATCGGCTGATTTACTGATCTACTTATTGTGTCCACCTGTGTCTAGTGAATGTTCGTTAGTGTCCGTGTCTGTGATTGGATGGTGGTTAAACCCTGGCTGAGCCAGAGAGTCGGTGCCCAGTTTCTACTGTGAATCTGTTTTCGGGAGTTGGAGGGAATGTGTGAAACTCCAGAGAAAAGTATAGTCTGTATTCTCCTTTCTATTTAGTGGATAGAAGGACTATTCATCCCACGTTTGTGTAGCGGTGTTTATACACCTTTGAAAACGTATTACTGGGCTGAAAGTCAGTAACCATACTTTGGATCGTTTGGCTCTCTTCGCCATCATCCCTCCATAAGCGCGAGCTCAGTGTACTGCGGAACAGACTGCATTTCGTGCGTGATATCGCAAATAACGGCAGTGCACGCAATGTTTAAATTTTCAATTTTCAATTTAAACATGGTAAAAAGTGAAATGTATCTTACCTTCTGCTAGCAGTGTGTCCAACCCAGTTATTGGCTTAAATATGACTGCTCCACCACCAGATGAAAGGTCAATCCTACATCTTAAATTTTATTGGTCCCAGACTAATCTTTTAACGTGTGTGTGTTCTTTTTTTTAACGAAGCAGTGGATGGGCCCAAGTAATGGTTTGTTGAGCAAAAGCAACACCATGCCATAGAGGGGTAAAATATTTGCTTTGCCTATAGCTTTTGTTGTTGCAAAAGAGAAATAAATCACTATGATTCTAGATTCAGTGTCTGATCCTCACACAAGGATCAACCCTAAAGAACTTTTCTCTTGACAGTCCATTTGCTGCCCTATCACACATTAACAACTGGGCCAACTCGCTTATCAGTACTTCTCTGAATTATTGTTCTGTTGCAGTTTGTATCACACTAAGTAAAATCATTAGTCTTTAACAATATGAGCACACCCTCCTCTATACTGCTGGTTAATTTCATTGCAGGTCCAGATAGATTCTTATTGTAATATGTAGGTATAGTTAGAGGTTTTCTCTCTCCCAACAGCGAAATCTCAATCATGACAATTGTTTAGGCAAAATATTAGTATTTTCTGGTTGTTAGACTGGCAAAGCTTTTCCTACATTTAATCTTGCAACAGACTGCCTGTCTTGTCATCATTGTGACTAAAATTGGAAAACATCATGTGTCACCTTTCCCAGAACCTTGCCAGAGACACATTTTTAGATTTCAAATATAAAGAGGGTGTGAAGAAAACAGTAACGTATTACCTTCTAAAGAAAAAGAACACCCAATAAACTTTAAACAGTCTTTCTTGGAATGCTGTTACACAAGGTTCCAAAGCTCAATGCTTGGGGAATTCTTATGCCATGACAGGAGTATCATACTGTTGTGTCCTAAGACTCATGTTTGGGTGCTGAAGAGTGCTGTGATTATACAAGTTGTGCTAATAAAAGCTGTTGAGAACTGTTAAGAGAACATTCTAAAGCATGTATTGCTCCATTCCTAGCTTTTAAAGTGAAATTTGAGTACAACAGAACAAAAAAACCAAACAAAACAAAAAAATACAATGAAGTACTACAACGATCCTCACAACAACCACAGTGTAATGTTGCTGATCACACTAAATATTTTAAAATAAATAAAGATAAGCAATGAGGACAGCACTTACCAAACAAATAACACACTGTTTAACTATAGATATAAAATGGGTGGCAAATTTCATACTACGGATAAATATATAAATAAAAAGACCACATTCATTTACTAAACTGTTTATTTGTTGTATTACCAATGAATTAATATATCACTCATTTTTAAATGAAAAAGTCCCACCTAAAACGATTGCAACAAAATATTGGACCCTTGAATTTTGAAACAAAACCAAAAGAATACAAGCTCTTGATCTACTTAAACTAACTTGATGTCTCAGAACTTCCACTCTGAGATTTCAGCTTCTCATAGTACTTCTGGAGAGGGAAAAAAAAAAAATAATCAGAAGACTGTTATACTTTCTTGAAAGTAAGCAACTGCTCCAGTATATAACCATAAAGCAGCTATTTCAGAACATCCATCTTCCATCTTCAAGAACAGTGTTGAATTTACATGTGTATAAAAAATTACACAACATGGCCAAAAGCATGTGGATATGTAACCATCACATCTGTAAGTCTGCTTGATAACCATGGGCTTTAATATGGATGTGGTCAGGCCTAGACTGTTATCCATTCTTCACTGGGCTTGACTGTAAGGACCCAGTAGTGTTCTATTATCTGTCAAAGCCAAATCTTTCCACCAGACAGCTAGAATGTAAAGTGTGATTCAAGACAGAAGTTTTTTCTGTCCCAATCTTTGGAGACTGTATGGCTATGAACTTGATTTTTTACACCAATTGGCAATGGGTGAAATGAATGAACTCAATCCTTTAGAGGGATCTGAACATACATTTGGTCACTTGGGCAGTTTGTGTTGCCTAATTATGTGTCCATAATGAACCATACTTTGCTCAGCAATATTATTTTTCACAGATAACAAAACATTAAACCATATATAACGAACAACTGCAAACACATTTGTACCTGCATGTTCTGGTAATGTCGTAAGCTGCTACAATGGGCTTTCTTCGCAGTCTCCTCACTGCCATAAAAAAGAGAGCACAGCTTGCAGAAGAAGCCCGTCTTAGGCACCACAAAATCCACACCTGTGGAGGCCAAAAAGAGAAAATGACTTCATCACCGAAAAAGGAGACATTTTGCCTTTTGCCTTATAGATGATGTCTTTCAGCACCTTCACAGTTTATTAGTAGATAACATTGTTCTACAAAAATAAATTCTTCTACAACCGAAACACTGAGCGCTGACTGTTCATTACAATTCAGGATTTTAATTCAAATGTTTAAATCAGTTAAATTTATTTTAATATTCTAATAATGTTTGACTCATTGGCATTAAATGACAGACATTTTACATATTTGTACCAGAGGCTCTTGATAGTGACCTTTTTGGGTTCACTAAACCAGATGCATACCTTGCTTTGTCAGTTATTTTAAAACAATGTATAAACAGTTAAATTTTTTTTGCTTGGTAATATTCCGTCAATCTCCGAAAACAACCCTGCAACATTTCTTCCATCTTTGTGTGTAAATGTAAATGCTTCCTAGCTACAGTCTGTTTTCGCAGGATCAATTATTGTTAGTCCCACTTTGATAGTGGACTACATCAGCGTTTCTCAAACTATGGGCCGCGGATCGGTGCCGGTGTCCGTGAGAGGGTTCCTGCCGGTCCGCAAAGCCTCGCTTCTGCACCAATCAAAATTCAGTCAGATTAAGTCTGATCTCAGCGATGCCGTCACTTGACTTCACGGCCCGCCCCTTTTTTCAGCATTCCAGAATGTTCAGCGTTCTGCCCTTTGTCTCATTCACTCCAAACTTTTCACAGACACACACAAACACACACGTCACGAGAGCCATGAATACAAAGGACAGAAACAGGCTCAGAAAACACGCCCCGAGTGTCTAGGTCAGCGCGTCTTCCTCGTTTCGACCGGTTAGTGGCGAGAAAG
>JBBPDB010031917.1:0-11808 GCA_037974465.1 Brachypetersius altus | reverse complement strand
GTAGCTGCCCCCTGCTTCACTTGGTGAATGGGTTAAATGCAGAGGAAGTATTTCATGCTGTTCACACTGTGTGCTGTTGTGTTCACGTATGACCAGACTTTCACTTTACATTTACACAGTGTCACACAGATAATAGTGATTCTGTCAGATCTGAACGGCTAATCCATGTCTCGCCATCGTCATCATCATTATTTGTACTAAGTTTCTCCTTTTTTTAATTCCTTTTGCAGAAGAATGAAGTCAAGTTGGAGGAGCTGCTTCGAGAAGTCAAATCGCTTAGAGACCTGGTGACACTTCAGGACAGGCGAATTGCCAAACTGGAAGAACAGGTAGCCAAAGTGGCGATGTGAGAGGCAGGCAGTCACCGGGCCGGTACCGAGAGAAAGTTCCAGCCGGGCAGGGGCCATTCACTGCCAGAATTCCGCAGTTTGACTCGATCGACCATTCCGCTTGGAGAAGACGACTTCGGGCAACATTCGAAGTTGGACTTCTGCTTTTTCCTCCCCGACTCATCTTGCCTTCCCTCCGTGCATTCGCTAGCAAAAGGAAAAAACTCTCCGTTTGGTTTCAGTCCTGTGTTTTATCGTTTGATGGCTTGAAGTCATGGACATTGATTTCAATTTGACTATTTTAGAGTTTTGCTATTTTGGTTACCTTAACTTTTAATTGTGGTATAATTGTGACCATTTTGAATTCACCTTGACTGCCAGGTTACCTAGTGTATGTTTATGTATGCATCAGTATTGCTCTACTTCATTTCTTTGTGATGCCAAATGTGAGTTGGAACATGCACCTTGCTGTATGCCAATTAAGCTTTTATTATTACTAGTAGTAGTATTAGTATAAGTATTATTAGTATTATTATTTCTGCCATTTCTTTTTTTGTTTTTCTGGCTGTAGATACAAGAGTTACTGGAAATATAAACTTGACACTTGTAGCCAACTCGCTGTATATCTCAAGTGTGCCAATGTTATTGGAAGCTCCACTGACTCAGAAATCGATCGTCAACAAAAAAAAAAAGACTACCTAGCACAAACAGTGGCAGGCGGGAGCAGCCCTGAAATAAATAAAAGCATTCCTAATGCAGTCAGTACGCCTACATAAGAGCTGAAGTAATGCAGTTAGCAGCCAATTCCTCATTTCATTTCGACCCTCTCAGACCAGGATTAGTAACAGGGTTGACCTACTAACAGCGCCGTCATCTTTAAAACCTTCACCACAAAGCAATAACAGCAGTCGGGCGTGAGGGAGACGTTTCTGCTGGACTGGATAAGCCAATCATGTCGGTTTTTATTAGCAGAGACTTTTTACCTCCGACCCCAGAAGCTCTTTACAAAACGGGACGAATTAAGGCTTGAATTGTTGTTCAGCTGTAATTAATGCTTCATGTATAATGCTTCACATGTTGCTGTCTGACCTGAAAGGGATGCTTCCCTCACTATTGGCTTTAAATGCTCATTTTGCCCCCGAAATCACAACTTGTGCTCGGTAATGCTGTTTAGTTAATCTAAATGTAAGTACATTCGCAAAGCCTGTCATCTGTCCATTTGTTAGATGCCTGTTGTGTGTTATTCTAGACATCGCATCATTTCAGACCCGCAGCTCCCTGAGTTGGCTTTGGAACTTGGCTACCTGCCGGCCCTCCCCGGTGTGACTGGTCTGTAAGTGTCGTGGTGCCTCTTCGTGTATTTACTGGTTTTAGCTCGGCACCTTCAGCACCTTCTGGCTGGAGCTCGGCTCACAGGAAACACTGACCTGTGTCATAAAACGTCTTGTGCATGCGTTCCAGGGTTCCCAAACAAAACCCCACAATAAATCCTGTTCATATTTCATTATGGTATCAGATGTGTTTATTGGGTTTTGTTGACCGTTCATCTACCGTCTATTACCTCACACATTCATAATTGAACTGTTTTTACTGCTAATAAATCTCTACTTGCCTCTGGGCCAAGAGGTCATGGGTTCGAATCCAACCTTCAGCACCACCACTGGGTCCCTGAGCAAGACCCTTAACCCCGAGCTGCTCCAGGGAGACTGCCCCCTGTAGGTAGGGAATGGAAGTCGCTTTGGATAATAGAGTCTGATAAATAATGTAAGTGTAAATGCAATAAGAAACATGAAAGCAAGTGAAAAATGGAGAGAAGCAAGTAGGAACAATCCGAGGAAAGTGGAATGTTTATTATTTATATTTATTTTCTAGGTTTTTAAAACTAGATTGTTCGTTTGTTCGTCTTTATTCATTTAACTGATGGGAGATCCTCTTACTGCTGTTAGCATTAGATAAATACATAAATATAAAGTATATTTTCCTTCTACCCCGTCACCGTTTTCGGCTGTTCTCTGTTTCCTCGTCTCAGGTTGCTCTCTGCGTCTCGTATGTGTGTTTACCGCGTACAAACGCATGGTTTTGCAAAAACGACCTAATATTAAACTCTGTAAACACAGTTCATGTTGCATCAATAAACGCAAGTTAAAATCACGCGAAGAAAAAAATGGCACGACGTTCATAATGGGCAAAACTTCACAGGATTATTAAGTTTCAGCATTTGAAATGTTGTTTTGTACTGTTTTCAAAGAAAGATGCCGTCATTGTTTACATTTTAACCATCTTTCCAACTTTTTGGGTGTAAATCATCAAAATTCAAAAATGAATTACTCAATCTGGGTGAAAACAGGCAAGTAATCATTCATTAAATTCATAGCTCAGTAAACGTGTACATTTTACAAGCCCTCTAAAGGTGTTCTGCGGTGTCTTGCACCAAGATGACAGCCGCAAGTCCTGCAAGTTGCGAGGTGAGGGCTCGACGGATCAGACTGGTTAATTCTACATCCCCCTCAGATCTAGGACATTTGGAGAGAAGTGAACTCTTGAACTCTGCTCTGTTCCTCAAACCATTTCCGTTGATAACTGTAAATTGTTGCTGAAGCTTGCTAGCATTGTCCAGAAGATCCGGAAAGGACAGAAACCGATCAAATATTTACTTCAAACCTCTCTAAAATAAACAAAGGCGACCACTCTCGCTTCGGTAGGACGCGGGGAGAAAAGTATCCATTGTGGTACACATAAATATTAAATCCTTTCTTTATGCCAAAATTATGTAGAGAATAAAACGCTACACGGTGAATTAGCAAGAATATCCAGCAGGGGGAGCCACTACACCATTTCTAATCTTTTTTCTGTGGAAAGGTCGCCTGTCCTGCAGGAACAGACACCACGAGTTTCGTTTGCTACACTGTTTCGGCACGTGAGTCACAGTAACGCGTCTACATGAACGCCAAGACCCAGCAGAACATTACCCAGAACATCTGCTGGCGTCTGTAGTGCATTTAAAAGAAAATCTGACTCGTCAGACCAGAACACTTCTTGGACAGTGTTCAAAAATACTCAGTTAAGGACAAAACTCTTCGGTCAGAAGTATTGACACCCCTGTTTACATTAACGTTCACCTGTGAAACCATAGTGATCACCTAGCAACCCATTAGCAACCACTACAGTTACCATAGCAACCACCTGGTTACAACCAGTTAACAACAACCACACACTTTTATTATGATGATGATGATGATTATTATTATTATTATACGAAAGTTTTATGTCACTATAACAATGTTGTAGTCATAAAAATGCAGTGAAACGGAAAAAGTGCTTGATAAACAAAAAGTTTATTTTTAGTTCAGTTTAGTTTTAGTCTATATGCGCACACACACACACACACACACACACACACACACACACACACACACACACACACACACTAACAGCCTTCAGCAGAGCTTAACAAGAACAGTATGTCTGGACCAGGCCCAGCGTTCTCTCTCAGACTGAAGTAGAGGAGGAGGGGGTCGAGGGGGTCGAGGGGGTGGAGGAAGCCCAAACATTTTTCCCTCCACCCTGGTCCAACCATTCTTTATCCCTGAGTCTGCTGCACAGAAATCTCAGTGGAGTGGAAGGACAGCAGCAACTTCTTCTACTCCCTGTGATTAAATCTGCCGATCAAGAACGTCTTTCCACGTCTGAAAGTTCTGACAAGTCTCTGCATGGTGTCTGGTAAGTCGAGTTTATGATTTATGTTTTTTCTTCTTTATTCTCTTTTGCCTTTTCACGACTAGGATGAAACATTTAAAACTACAAAACATATTTAGAACGTTAGTACTCTGAAGCCAGTATAAATAAGTTAGACAAAAGCAAGAGAAAAGATATGTTCTGCACGGGGACGTCGTTTTCATTGGAAAGTCACACTCCACTTTAATGCATTTGCGTGGAAGGAAGTCTTCATGCTGGGAAACATGTTTGTCTAAATCCTTTGATGCGTGCTGAACCTGGATGGAAAAGTGTTTCTTCTGTTTTCATCTCCAGTTCTCCGTCCGTGCCGTTCTCCTTCTGCCTTTGTGTCCTGGGAAAGCGAGAGTCAGTACCTGGGTTAGTACTTTGTCTTCAGTGTGAACCTCTTACTCAGCAGTGACTCCATTCGCCAACACAGACAGCGCAAAGGTAGAAATCCCAGGAGCGCCTTTAGCCCTGGGCTTTTTGGACTCATGCCATGAATCACAGCTGTCTGACGATACACTGAAAAAAAAACACTATAGCTGTAGCGCTTGTTTCGAAATATTCAAAACATCTGTAACAGTTTAGCTTTTGTCAGCACAAGGTCCAGCGTTCACCTCTCTGTACAGAATTCCTATTTACTTACTTACAGAATTCCAGAAACTGTCCGAGAGCACACAGACAACACAGCGGCCGGGTATCATGCAGGTGTATCTAAAGGGGGTATCTAAAAGCGGGTATATGACCATAATGTGTCCGAGCACATTTTAGAAAGGCATCAACAGAAGGTTTCAAACAACAATCCTAACAAAAAAACACATGGTGTAATCAAAAGTCTCTTGTTTATCTCGTATTATGTTTGTGATTTAACTAATATTTTATAGCACATAGCAATAGTAAAGTTAATCCTGGAGGACCCTCTCCCTCTATATAAACTCAGGTAGTTAATCTGAGAAAAAACATCTCCTAAATGTGTGTGTTGGGGGGAGGTTTCACCAACTAAATTGAAGCTAATGTGATCATTTTTATACAGGTGGGTTGTTGGAGGATGGATCGCTCAAAGCTCCACTGCATTTTCAGCTGGTTTGTTATTCTGCAGTGGACTGAAGCTTCATATGCCAGCCCTCTCTTCCTCAACCAGTCCGTGGAGGGCAGTGGGTGCTGTGAAGACGGTAGATCTGAGCTGGTACCCAGTCCCAGTATGATCTCAAGTGTACTCAGTCCCACACAGGGAACTGAAATGGAGCAAGTCCTATTGGCCAAAATGATAGACTTCTTAAGAGAAAACCTTTTCCTCATCCTGGTTATTACCTGCCTGCTTCTGGTCATTTTCTTGATCGTCTGCTCAGCCGCGGTGCTAAGCCAGAGGCGGAAGGTCAACGCTTACTACCCTTGCTCTTTTCCCACCAAAATGTATGTTGATGTCTCAGATAAAACTGGTGGCGGTCAAGTCTTCAGAAGTTTTCCAGAGATCTTGTCTAGCGGCTCCATAAAGGAACCCGTTAGTTCAGCCAAGCAGCTCCAAGACGTCATCATCACGGCCACTAAAAAACTTCGGACGCCCACTAAAGCCCCTTGGAGAGAAACGGAGGACCAGAAGCCTGCTGAATGGGAAGGCAGTCCTGAAACTAAAGGGGAGATGGAGGAGATCCCACAGCAGCCTGCTAACAAAGAGGCTAAGGAAGAGGTTAGCGCTATAACATGCCAGGACGCTGCAGCTGTCTGCCACGTGGAAAAGTCCGACCCTTCCAGCCCTGACCTCCTCTCAGGCAGCCAACATCCATCTGGCTCAGATGGCTTGGAGGCTCAAGAGGAAACAGACAAACAGGAAGCTGCTGCGTTTATCCGAGAGGAGAAGACAGCTTTTTAACTCCACCGCCATAAAAGGAGTATTTGGACAAAACCTGCACGTCTTCAACAGCAAGTAAAGCAAGAAGAACGCAGTGTGATGCGAAATAAATCCCTTTTCCTGATTTGTGATCTGGCGTGTTAAGACTTTATGTAGTTCATCACAAAGTTTGTGTTACTAGGCTCAACGTGCAGCATGTGTAACTGTTTTTCAATGCAAACTATTGCAATGACGTGGATATATTTTCAAGACACAACAGAAAAGAAGCACAAAAGTTTGCCTTCAGTGCGTTCTCCATTCTGTGTTAAACTACACTCAGACTTAAAGGTGCGACATTATATTCTCGCCTCAATATTTTATTTGCTTGAGCTATTACGGCTGTGAGCGTTTTTGTTTGTGGTTGTATTATGTATTCACAGTCTTGTCAGAAAAACATTTACTAGCTTTGTAACAGACATAAATAAAGTATATCACACATAGCCAGGTATTAGTTTGTGGTACTATTTTAAGCTACTGGTGTCAATTAAGTTTTATGTGGTTTTCTTTTAGTAAGATGGAGTCCATACCCCTTCAAGTTTTTGGTTTTTGTAGATTAAAGTCTTATATTCTATAATCAGTCTAAATCAAATACTCCACAATGACATCATTTTTCAGCAATGCTTCAGAAGCTTCTACAACTTGATTGGACTCGTTTGAAATCGTTAGACGTAATTAGGAAAGGCACACAAGCCTACATAAGGTCTCAGTGTTGATGGTCTGTGTCACAGTGAATACCAGCCGCAAGGTCCAGAGAACTGTCAGCAGACCTGTGAGACAGGATTGTGGTGAGACTGAGAGCTAAAGAAGGATACAAGAACATTTCTGCAGCATCAAAGGTTCCCCAGAACACAGCAGCCTCCATCATTCTCAAATGGAAGAGATTCAGAACCACCATCAGTCTTCTTAGATCCAGCCACCCGCGGAATGTTTGGGGACCTGGTCAGGCAGGTCACCAAGAAACCAACGATCACTCTGAGTGAGATCCAGAGATCCTTTGTACAGAGTTACGGTTAGAACAACTACCACCAGTGCAGCCCTCCACCCAGCAGGCCTGTATGTTCAAGTGGCCAGACGGAAGCCGTTTTTTCACTAAAAGGCACAAGACACCCGCTGGGACTCAAACTATGAGAAGTAAAAACCTCTGGTCTGAGGAAACAAAGACTGAACTCTTTGGCCACAATTTCCAACGACCCATGTGGAGGAAAGCAGGCACTGAGCATAACTTAATTAATACCATTCCTGCAGTGAAACATGGTGGTGGCAGCATCACACTGTGGGGGTGTTTTGCTGTGCCCGGGGCTTAGAGACCAGGCAGGATAGAGAGATGAATGCAGAGTACACAGTAGTCCTCCAGGAACAGTTTTTCCAGCGAGCCTCACACACTCCTCACACACCCTTTTCTTCCTTACACACTCTCTCACATACTCCTGACATACTCCTTCTTCTCCCTCACACACTCCTCACACCCCTCACACACACCTCACACCCCCCTCTTCTAATCTGCCATAAAGAAACAACTCAATTTAATTACCTCTGTAAATAATTTACCTCTGTAAATGTACTGTTTCACTGTGTACTGTTGAAATGACAATAAACCTGCTTAACTTGACATTACTATGATGACAGTAAAAGGAGGATTTGCATAAGATAAATAATCGAGTGCTGAGTTGATTTCTTCCAACACATTCACAAAACTTGTACAGCCAGTGTTTCTGTCGGTATGGTGATATCAAATATCAAATTATTAGATATTTTTGAAAATACCAAAGGTAGTCCATCGGCCATCATCTGATGTTCTGTGGCAGTCTGGAGATTGAAGTTGTGTGGAGTCTCGTGGTCGTGGCGTGGATTGGATGACGTCACGCTGTAGTCGCGTTGGCCGATGGAGGGACGTAAACAACAAATAAACTAAAAAACAACTTCAAATAAGCTCTCTGGGCAGATAGCGCGGATAAAGCTCGGCGTTCGGGCTGTAGAGGTGGTACCTAACCACAGTGTGAGCCGAGAGCCAGAGTCAGGACCACAGCATGCAGCCATGTTTCCGTAAAACACATTTAACTGCATTTGCGAAATTCCCTGCTGTGACCGACTAGTACGGAACCTCATCCCTCTTATTATCTCATCCCTCTTATTATCTCATCCCTCTTATTGTCCAGTGACCTCACATTGCCCGCGATAAAAAAACCCCCACAAAAATACGAAGACAGGACAGAACAGCCGTAATAGGACAATTCAAGAAAATGCTATTTAATTTAATTTACATATAAAGTTAATGACGATTAAGTTAATTTATTCACACTGAATGTTGTGGAGTGGAATAAGAGCGTATATATATTTTCCTTTTTTCATTTATATACAGACTGTGTTGAGTTTGTTACTCTTAACAGTGTCTTAATATTTATAAAGGACAGTAGGATGATTGCCTCTGTCTCTGTGAGAATACTAAACATGTTCTTTCACTGCCCTATTAAGGATGTGTCTTTGTATCCTAGGCTTGAACAGCCTCAGTGTGAGTCAGAAGTTTATACGTTCTGGCTCTAAATATTCCCATTGTGGACTCGATTCCTAGTACAAGACCTGATTACGGGGCGAAATAAAAAAATCCTTGTATGTGCTCGCTCCGATTCAGATTCTGAACTCCATGTCCTTCAAGTTCATTATTAATCTATTTAATCTATTGCTATACAGGCAGAGATTCACATATAAGAATTAGAAGATTAGAACAACACTGTCAGCAACCACCTGCTTAAAACAAGCTTGAAACATTTGTTATAAAACATGAACATTACAGAGATTAGATAAGCTTCTTCACTTTTTAAGGTTTATGAGGACTGAGACCCTGTTGTTGGTTGACTGTCCAGCTGTAGGTAGAATCATGCCATCTAGTGGCTAACCCAATGTATTGCATCTATTCAAATCACAGTTCATCAAGGTTCTCAAATTATGAAACAAACGAATTCGTTTTTAAGTGAATGTTGCTATTCTGTAGACAAAAATATCTGTAAGCCAGATTTAAAATCAAATATTTTTTATAAATAAATGATAAAAGCATTTGTTCAAACTTAATTTAATCTGTTCTAAAATGAAAGAAATTACAAATGTACCATGACATGGTATTTAAATCTAATGCTAATTTTTTTGTTAAATTTAAGTTGTTTTTTAAAGTTAAAATGTTATCAGTAAAAGGAATTCCACAATTTTATACAAAGTTCAATCACAGTAATTAGAATTACCCCAAAATTACCCCAAAATTATGCTACAAATATACCCCGTGTTGAATTAAAAAATGTACTATGTTTAATCCACTCACTGACATGAAAGTAATGGGGAGTGTTTTGAATGAAGTGCAATAGGCAATCAGAACCAAGGTCATTTGGTACATCTGTTTTAAAGTCACAGTAAAACAACCTTTGAAACATAATCCCACATAAATGAGGGTTAACATATAAGAACAAAAAACGGAGAGGAACTCAGATACTTTTTTGCTGCAAACGTGTTTATTTCTATTGTGCGCGTTTTACAACAGGAAAAACAGTGTAATACTGATTACAAACAGATGAATATACCGCAACATCTGGGTATCTTTTTGCTAAGTGGAAAGCAGTGATTAGCACAATAACAATTACATTCATTGTTATTGTGCTAATCGTGCTAATCAGAGACTTTAATCTGCACTTCCACTTCCACATCCACAAACAGTCTTTCAGTCAGTGCGTTTACATTGTGCGTTTAAAAGACAGGCTACACTAGAAAGGCTGGTGAAAGCTTGGTCTACATTACAGACAGAAGTTACAGGGACTTCTAGTTTCTGGCTGCCGCCGGCTGGCTGCTCGCCTCCTCCTGCTTCAGGTGATAGTCGGCCAGAGCGGCTTTGATGGCATCCTCAGCCAGCACTGCACAGACCACGACAAAGCGCTTGGTTAAGTATCACTTATCCTATGGAAGGTGCACTTCAAAACAACAAATAGTTTAAAATGAAGGCAAATTGTTTGTGCTATTGAGCGTCACATTTTGATTATAGTTTAATACACTAAAAGGGATCCAGTCTTGAATCACTAAGCCTCCTGGTGCTTACTTTTCATCACATCAGAAAATGTACTAATAAACAGAAGCTAATAAACAATAGAATAAAGAGCTGGAGACAGTGTGGGAAGGCTGGAAGATGTTATGGCAATGTATTTATGGAAACGACGCACAGATTTCTAGGGTTTGCTAACAGTGTTAAGAGTTGTAGCATAAGCGCTAAAGACGCTACACTGATTTTCCAAACATGTCTCCACATGTTGACTACATGTGGTGTAACTGAAAAACTGTAAATATCTTTTTTCTTTGAAATAGTTGATAATCCAACACATTTCTTGTCCAAAGTACTTTGTTTTGCAGTGGATCTATAAAGCAGTAAAAGCTTAAAACCACAAATTAGCATCATGAAAACAATGAACTTGTTCAACAGACTTTCTTTATATGGTTTTACTGTATGGCATACTGTAAGCTAAAATACTAAAACTACTCCGCATATCCTGAAACAGTATCAGACATCTTGAATTATTGTTTTTTTGTATCATTTCTACACAACTGTGGCGAAACTGTGGGCCTCCAGTATCTGTTAGCAACATTTGTTAGCAGCTCTGGAGAAACGTTCAGGTAAACAAAAACATCCTGATTTGGGAAGAAAAATGGTTAATGGTGATTTAAGACAGACCCACCGCTTTAGTGGAAGTTAATCAAATCATTTAGTCAATCCATTCTAAAACAACCACAAATGCACAATGAAAGTCAAACAGTAAACAAGAGTCTAGAACCGAGTCTTACTGGAGCAGTGCAGTTTCACCGGGGGGAGACTCAGCTCTTTAGCAATCTCAGTGTTCTTGATCTGCAGGGCTTCGTTAACCTGTGAATCATTCCCATTTTAGTTCAAAACAGAAGGAAAAGCTAGAAACAGATTTACAGAAGCGGCCGCCGTGTGTGACTCACAGATTTGCCCTTCACCCACTCGGTGGCCAGGGAACTGGAGGCAATGGCTGAACCACAGCCGAAGGTCTTGAACCTGGCATCCACAATCTTCCCCGCTTCATCCACCTGAATCTGTAGAACCATCAGACATTATTCCCAGAAAACATTTTCTTATTCACAAGTACTGGTTGTAGTAGCTATAAGCAGAATTCCTTTATCTTTTAGAATCAAAATAAGAAAACTTTATTGATCATGGAGGAAATTGCTTATGATTGCACAGACACAAAGAAACACAAACAATTTCTGTCTAAACATATCCAATAAAACATCTGTGGAAAATACTCAATGTGAAATACACTAAGATACACAAATACTGGTTATAAAAACTGTAGATAAATAACTTAATGTTAAGGGAATTACTAGTAATCATGATTATGAGTTACTGCTGTAATAGAGTTCATCAGTAATATTAATATAAGTAGTGATATTCACATAGTGAGACTATTGCATATAATGATGATGTTTTAGCACCTGAAAAGAACTTTGCACTATATTGCACAGGGCTGCACATCATAGCAAAATAATGCACATAGGGATACACATAATGGTGGTTATTTAAACCCAGTAAGAAATTACACAAGAAGCAACAGGCCACACATTTGTGTGTGTGTGTGTGTGACAGAAGGAGTTATAGAGTCTGATGGGTGGGTGTATGACTGGGGAGGAGTTATAGAGTCTGATAGGTGTTTGGGTGCCAGGGGGAGGAGTTATAGAGTCTGATGGGTGGGTGGGTGACAGGGGGCAGAGTTATATGAAAGTGAAAAAAAGTGAAAGTGATCATTCGGTCATACGTGAACACACCACAGCACACAATGTGAACAGCACGAAATTCTTCCTCTGCATTTAACCCATTCACCAAGT
>JBBPDB010031897.1:0-11808 GCA_037974465.1 Brachypetersius altus | reverse complement strand
TGGTTGTTTGACATGTCAGTCAAACGGCCTTATGGGCGGGCCTTGGCCAAAGAAAGTGGCTATGAATTCCAGACCTTTAGCCGTCAGTCTGAAGGTCTGGCTACGCGAGACTAACCGGCCACTGGCCGAGCTGTGACACAAAGAAAGCTAAAGTTCCACATTTTCTGTAGTAATGACATAATAGAGTCAAATGGGGGAGATTTTTTCTTGAGGCACTCAACAAATATCAGTCTTTTGTCTGACTTGAACAAATATTTGGTGCCGCTTAGTGTGTTACTTACAATTAAAGGATTATCCCACCCAAAATCCATAATTTGACTGCAGGACACACCCAGTGAGATGAGATAGTTGATGATTCAGGGCTGTAGTTAATTACCTAATTGTACTGACATTACCAGAAAATAGGTAAAATTATTTCAAAAAGCTGCGTCTCCTACGCCACACCCCGTGCTGTCTCGGGTTCCAGAATACTGAGCCTGAGCACCTCAATCATTACATCTTCCTCTACTCTACTAATAATTTACACCTGTGTCTGGTTTCCTTTTTCCCTATTGAAGCCCTGCTTGAACTGGTTATCTTTATCTGTTCACCATCATGTCTGAGTGTTTGTTCCTGTGTTCAAATGGTTGTTTATATACATCTCTCTCTTTCAACTGGTAGGTCTGGCTCATGTTTTCTCCTCCTTAAGAGGATCTAGTACATGGCTGTGCAGCCACTCTGTGTGTGGCATTCGCATCCCTAGGACGCCACCTGTTCAAACCACAGGATTTTTGGTTGGACTTTCTACTGCTGGATTTTTATTTGGAAGTTGTATTGAGCTAATGCTGAAAAAGCCTCTCTTTTGTTCTTTGTTTTTCCTCCTTTCTGGATAAACATACCAATAGTTGCTCCTGCAAGTGCATTTTTTGTCTCCACATGCCAGCTGTATACATGTTTTGATACATTGCCAATGATGTATAAATCAGTTGGTTGTATGTATGTATCTTTTTTATTTACGATACCATAAATCCATTTTCATGATGTTGAGTTGGTTGTGCTCATTGGGAGTTTAATCCAATGGTCTTAAACTCTTGTCTAAATTACTGCGGCTGAGTTTCAGACCACAGAAGGGCTTGGTGACCTGGCCTGGGCTGCTGGCTTCATTCTTCTGTCTTTGCAGTGATGAATCAGCGCAAAGGTGCACTTTGTATTTGAAAACCCTTACTTTATCTAAATTTCTGACAGTGATGTTATACATGTACTACTTATACTATCACATATTCTGACTGTGGATAACGTAAGTACAAAGCCAGTATATACATGTGCAGGTGTTGGTTTGTAATTGATCCCAGACTAGTCTGGAACATGGCAGAAAGTTTTATCGTGACAAGAACCATATGCACTATAAATTTACTTGAACCCACTAAAGCCTAAAATGGTGGTTTTGGACCGTAGTTGTTTCCCATTATCGTAAATCATCAGGGCTTTTCTCCTGCAGTGTTAGAAATATATTTCCACTCAGACTAAATGGACCAAATTAAAACGTATGCCCGGTTTTCAACTGCCTGTCATACTGTTCTTTTAACATAGCTGCCTGATTTTTCTCCCACCACGGATGTGTTTTGTCTATAAGGAACGATGATATACTGTTCATATTAAAAAGGTTTGTTTCAGTATATACACTTTTGTAGCAGTGCATCATGTGCCCAACCTCAATTTTAATAGGATCAAATGCAAAAAGACCAATTAGTACAAGATAATAAAATTGCTCAGTGTAAGTTTCAGCACTGAGAACATTTCACCATCCAAGACATTTTATTTGTTGAGGCATAAAATTAATTAAGTTAATGTAGGTTCTTTTTTTTTTATACATTTTTTCATAAAACTACTGTGCATGTTACACTTTACTGTCAAAAGTGAGAGTGGGTTAGGTTTACAAGCAAGCAGTTCTAGGCAAACAGCACCATTTCTTTTGATTGTATGATTTTTTTGATTTACTGAAAGGGATTTGCTTATCACTTGTCGTACTGGACCTTTGACCTTATCTTAAAATGAGATTTGGACCTTATAAAGTTTGTGAAACCCTGATATAGGGTATTCAGAGATTGCTGATGTTTCTATAAAACACAGCCCCCGCCTCCTCCCTTTTCCGAGTGATCTTTATACCTTTTCACATCCACTCTCCATGGTCTTGGTCATCCTCTTCCTTGACATTTGCCTGTGATATTGCTGTGGCTTTCAAGTGCTCCCTTCACACTGGCCAGTCAAGTTCTTCAGTGCATACATACAGGGCATACATCGGCCCTGTTCGAGGAATCACTGTAAGGGATAGATGAAGGGTAGGTCGCAACCCATCATAGATTTCAGTGAGTGATCTCACCCACACCAGTCCCCCTCCCCACGTTTCCTTTTGGGGGTAATGTAGTGTGAAGAAAGATATTTATAACTCTGTCTTCATGTGCTGCTGTGTCACATTCACTCTATACATCTCTCTCACTCCCTCTCTGGTAGTTTTTCTGTCTGTATTTGTGCACCTGATGCTCTCCTGGTGACATCTGTTTTTATCAGATGACAGTATTAGAAACAGCGTCTCCACATGTTAGTTGATGTTTCTTTATATTTGTCCCTAGGCCTATACCAGATCATCCCGTGTACGCTTTTGCCCAGCCTATTTTAATGCCACACACTTCTTTTGTGACAAATGTATGCTATGTTTGTGTAGTGTTTATGTAAGAATGGATACAAATAAGCTGCTTTATATAAACCATAAGGCTTTTACATTTTAGAGAACAAGAGGTGAGGTGTGAGCTATACTAATAAAATGGCTCAGATCTAATTTCTGGTCTATTCTATTCTATTCTATTCTATTCTGTTCAATTCTAGATGTAGAGTCTGTTAACAGTAGGCTTGGGTTGCCAAGCAACCTAATGATCAAAGAACCCTTGATAAATGTGTTTTTCTTGTGGCGCACTGCACAGAATTCAGTTGTGTCCAGTCACATGAGCAAATCTTTGATATGGCTCAGCCCATCAGATTTTAAAATTGAAACCATAGATTTCATGCAATTTTATAAACATTCTACTAAAACTGTCAAATCTGGGTAGGGCTGTGGGATGAGACCTGTGTGTGTGTTCATGTGGTGTAGCTGGACAGAAAAAGTGAGTGCTGCAGCAAAGCTTTGTGGTTACATTTGTCAACATCAACTCTTTGCATTATGTGAACATGTCATGGCAAGAATAATTGAATAATAGTTACCAAGAATGAGGTTTTCGTACTACTGCAGTTGTGGCAGCCTGTTGTAGTGGAGACTGACCTTCTATAGTTACAGACCCCAAACACTTACATACCAGGTAGATTAAGGAGATGGGGAATAGGCCTGAAGCACTGTTTAGGGAAGGGTACAAGGGGAGGGTTTTGGCGCTGTTGGGGGTTCAGGGTGTGGAATCTGAGGGTCTGATCTTGTCTGTAAACAAGGTGTGTGAGGGAGGGAGGTGACAGATGTGGGCTGTGAACAAGAGAGGAATTTGGAAGTGAAGGGAGACAGTGAGAGATAGATGACTGCAGTTGGCTGGTTGTTATTCCAAATACTCTCGTGAAACTGGTGCCAAGACATGTTTGTAAAGGTTTATGTGTTTTTCTTGAGCCTTTCCATCCATGCAAACACAACTTCAGCTCACTCCGCTTAGTTTATAGAAAACATCTTGTGAATGAAAATGCTTTGCAGACTCCAAATACGTCTGCTGCACCTCAGGGTATCACTGGATACCAGAGAACAGAGTAATGAGTGCTATTGTTGCTTCATGTTTGAATATGAAGAACTGAGGAATTGTTGTTTTTTTTAATTTGGCATCTTAGCTAATATTTTTGTTGCTCAAAAAGGCTCCATTTGGGTGGGGAATTGTCAAATAATACCTAACCAACACCTGCCAAACAATACCTGAGCAACACAAGTCATAGAAACGTTTTTCAGTCTGAAACATATTTATTGCTGCCCAGTAAGCCTAACTGAGTGGTTCCCTTCTTAGCCAAGATATGCAGTACATGCACACTGAGATAAATATACATCAACAGGATGTATTTTAAGGTCTCTGCTTTCTTCTGCATGACTCAGGATCTGAACATAGCACGTCTGCTGCAGAGGAGCCTTTTTTCATGTGGTGCAACTGTCTAAGCTCTATCATCAAGAAATGTTTTAATTACGTTGTTTTAATTACAATGATGGCGTGGCAAGTGCCTGATGACACCTGTAGAGGGGATAGAAAATGAAAAAACACCCCACCATGACTACTTAATCAAACACATGTATGTCATTTACAAGTATCTAATATTTCTAGGTTTTGTGTTTTTTTTTGTGACAGATTGCAATTAGTAGCTGCAGCAGATGGGAATGACTGCAGACGAAAGGATATGTCGGATTTCGGGGACTTTGCTTAAATGCAAAGTGGAGTATTGCGCAACTGATCCTGAATCCAATAACTAATTCAGAGAAGTGCGTATCCAAGAAAAGTTTTATTAATGAGCATAGGTCAGTATCATACTATGAATGGGGGTGGGCTCAGGGAAGTTAAATAGAAGAATGAAAAATTGTGTCAGATTTTTGAAGGGTTTGTTTGCAAGCTGATGTATAAATTGTATGCTCATAAGCATATAATGGCAGTACGGTCATTTGAACCGTCATCTGATCGGTAGCAGGTGTAAAAGAGGAAAGATTCCTATAGAAAAGCAAGTTTTGTCTTAACCTTTGACTGGAACAGGTTTGCACAAGTATCATAAGGTCGGTGCCCAGTGGTGCCACAGTCGTTCTGTGGTCCATAAGAGACACAATTGGCTTTACTTTTCTAGATGGGTTTGATGACCTGCCTGCTCCCTCATCACTCTATATGCTGCTCTATCTAGGATGCATATCCTTTAGCTGACATAATGAAGTCGTCAGATAATGTTCTCCTTCCAACATGTTGAACCATCCCATTAAATTGCATGTGAAACAGTTTGAAAAGATACATGGCTGGTTTCACCGATAAGCAGAAGCGCGTGCTAACCTTTACCCAGCAGTGACTTTAAACACCTTCATTGCTGCAGTACCTCAGAAACTGATAGTATGCCATGAGGTGTGAAGAACATCAGATTCCCAACGCACCATTTACATTAGGCAAAAAGTGTGAAAAGTACCTGGAAAGCGTACGATCCTGGCACACACATCCTTCGGTACATTTATCTCTGGAGATTTTCACTGGAAAGAACAAAAAAACATACAGGTATTCAGGAATGCGAAGACTTGGTCAACTTTCTAAACCTTGTCTTTATTGGCAAGGACATATACATGCATTCAGTCACACACACACATTCATGCCTACAGTGAGAGGGGCTGATGAGCTGCTGAGTGATGCTGAGTTATTTGACAAGGACTTGTGGGATTTAGGCCCGGGCCCCATCATATCATCATTAACTTTACATGCCTGAGACGCATTGGGGGCCAAGCCCAGCTCAGAAGAGATAACTGCACAACAAGTCTAAACAATAAAGCCAAAACAGTATCAGAACAAAAAGTCTCATACCATAATTTCTTTAAAGAAACCAGCATAACGTGAGCCAGACATATGGCATTCACCTGGGTGTGCCTCTAAAGTAAAGTCTCTAAAATAAAATTGATTGCTAATGTTTGATTGCACTTCTTTATCAGTTTCTCTATCAAGCAGCCTGTATTTCACCAACTCTTTCAATGCCCTCTCTTGCAGTTTTCATGAGAAATGACAGGCTTGTAGTATGCAGTGTGAAGGAAATGTGCTGTCCCTGAATAGTTTAAATAGTTCCAATGGAAAAAATACACATTTTAAAATGATATTTAGGCAAGTTTAATATATATAACATGATCTAACAGCTGAATGTTCTGACACACTGGTGTTTGTTAATCAGTTTAGAGTAAAAAGTAAAATCAGTAACAAACTGTTTGTCAAAAATGGTCCATGCACTTGCATATTACTTTTGTAAACATAGTAGCACACAGATTGCTCCAA
The DNA here is from genome assembly GCA_037974465.1 of Brachypetersius altus. Taxonomy (NCBI): domain Eukaryota; kingdom Metazoa; phylum Chordata; class Actinopteri; order Characiformes; family Alestidae; genus Brachypetersius; species Brachypetersius altus. The sequence goes on along the minus strand of JBBPDB010031897.1, from coordinate 5,815 downwards.
TTCCACATGCTGGTACATTTCACCATGTCCAGTGTGGACATGCATGCATCTGAACTGCTGCATCAATGATTATAATGAGATAAAAGAGAAAAGGTAAAAAACATATTTCCGATAAGAGGTTCGTGCTCTCCAGCTGTTTCCAAGAATACAGCACTACTGTCTTCGCTTCCATAATGAAGACGTAGTCTTAATGTGGCCGTCAGGAAAAGTCCACTGAACTTGACAGAAGTGTCAAAAAGTGATGGAATGCAGTGGCCCTATGTTTTTGATGGATACTGTTTGGCTGTTTTAGTTTCTACCTCTCTGCGGTATTCATGGGTACTCCAGCTTAGCCAAGGGAGATGGGAGATGGCTTAGAACAACAAGGAGGTAGCTGTTGTGATTTTTCTCAGAAAAACTAAATAACTCTTTTTCTCCTTACATGTTTTTACTCTTAGACATGTCATAGACTCGGCTTTTCATATGAGGGATCACAGGATTTTTCTACTGTTGACAGGTGCAAGAGTACCTTTGTAGAAACATGTCCCAGTCCACTGAGACAAAAGAGAGAATGAGAGCTTTAGAATTTCACGTGAAGAACATTGGCTGCTGTGCCTCTTTTAACTTAATATGTTGACTTTCATTCCAGTGCTTAAAATGTTGTAATAACTTGAATTTGTCAGCAGACATCAGCAGTAGGAATAAGAGAAGTATGAAAACATGCCTATACTGAATTTTCCTTGTGGGTTCATTGAACATGGGTGTAAAGCCTTTCAAATCCAAGCCGACCCCTCCAATTCAGACATTGTGGTGCTCTCCAGGAAAAACTGCAAATAAGAAAGAAATAAGAAAAAATTAATAAATACATTACTTTGGTCCTATGTGCTGCCTATGGTTTGGTGCCATTGTGTTGAAAAACATCCTGTGGGCAAGTTCTTTCAGTTTGAACCAAGAATATTGAGCCATGTTTCACACATGTTTCGCAGTTAAGAAATAAATATTGATGTATGTAGTGACTGCAAAATGGTGCAATTCATGTTTTAACAGGGCATGACTGCTTTTTTGTTTTTGTTTATGCAGCCCTGTTTTTTGGCAAAAGAACAAATGATGCTGATTGTTATTTTTCTGCAGCACTCACAACTACAATTGATGATGCACAGTCTGCTGCAGATTTTATTCCTGGTTTCTGCGGAGTGTAAGAATTGGTATGGTGGCATTGACACTGATGGCTGTGGCAATTACAGTAAAACATAGTGACTGTGTGTGTGTGTGTGTGTGTGTGTGTGTGTGTGTGTGTGTGTGTGTGTGTGTGTGTGTGTGTGTGTGTGTGTGTTTGTGTGTGTATGTGCATTCCATGTTGTCAGGGGGATTGTGCAGCCAGCCAGAGAATCACAGTGTGTCACAGCAGGCGGCCATATTTCACCAGCATTTCCCACCTTGGTGTGAGGAAAGGCCACTATGGCATTTTCAGTCCTCTCAGCTTTCTAGTGTTCATTCCCTGTAACAGCAATGCATAAGCATTCTTGTGGTGAAACAAAACGATGCATAGCCAGGACTAGAGCTAGTAGGTTTTATGCAAAAATGGCTTTTCACCTTGTACAGAGCTCTGTGGAGTTCATTAAATCATCCTGGCCCACACCTCATGTGTGCCTAAGCAGACCTCTGTAGTGACAGTTTCTATTTCCTGCAGTTCCCATGAGGTCAAGAGAGGGCAAATCTCACAGGGACTCGAGGAAACCTCAGAGAAGTTAGGAAAAGACAGTAAAAGTGGAAAGTGGACAGCCTGCTACTGTTTAATATCATACGTCATGAAGGGTTACCGCCTTATGACACACTAAAATAAATAGTTGTGCATCTACATGAAGGTGGAACATATTGTTTACTCAAACAGTGGATACTGTAGCTGCTAAGAGAGGACACAGTGAAACTTCATTTAATGAAAACTGCCCATGTGTTCAAATGCTTTTGTTGATACAGTCCTCCTGTATTCAGTGGGATGCACCCACTCTCATTATAATGGGGTCTCTTTCTCACGCTGAATATGCAAATAGCAGTACTTGAAAATTAGTAATCACTGTAGTAATAACCAGACAGTGTGTTTCTATTGTGTGTATTAAACAGCTTACATACATTTTACAGTGTGGTTTTCCAGGAACTTTAAGGTTAACAATTATAATGAGCACAAACTATAAAGTTCTGCATGTTATGATATCTAGTCATGTTTTATCAGTGCAGGTTCTGCAATATTACTATTATGTTTTTTTTAAATTAAGTTATGAAGATACATTATGAAGAGGTACAAATATGCCCCTTTAACCTGAGAAACTAAATGTAGTGTTTTTTAACTTTGAGGGAATAAAGTTTACCAAGACGCCAATACGCAGTAACCACCAATACGCAGTAACCAATACGCAGTAAAGCGACAATAATCACTCTAGCCTATATGTTTTCTTATGTAGGTGAAGTGCTTGAAATCTTTCTTACATTGACTGACTACTCCTGTAGAGTAGTAGGCTGTCAATCACAATGTGCGTTAACTAGAAAGTGAACAGACGTTGAGATCTTTTTTTCGTGCTACTTGGTGGAATGAATGAGATCGCGTCACGGAGATAAGACAGGTCAGCGTTTGGTCATTGGAACATATGTGGCCTTTGAGTTGAGACGTGCCCAAGTTCCAAATGTTAATCAACAGCCCACAGCAAGCGTGAGAGGAATGTTTCCAGGTGACAAGGAAAACACAACCACTTTCATCTGCTATCCATTCAGGAATTCTGTACAAAGAATTTAGTTTGCCTTTTTTGCACTGGATAATTCTTAACGACGGCCCCTTTGTTGGTTAACCGCATGTCTGCGAGGGAAGCTTTGTGACAGTTCACGGTAAAGACTGCATCAATGAATAAGTAGAATTCCAGGTCATTGCCTTTCAGAGCTATTCCCAGAACACGCGCTGCTGTACATACGCACAGTCCTACCCCTGACATTCCATCCAGAAACCCAGATTCGGGGGCACACTGTAGAGTCTTGCACATTTCGTCCCAAATCCGCCTGTAAGCCCCTGCAAATAAGAGGCCCTTGCAAAATCCTGCAAAGAGGGAGAGACAGAGAAAGAGAGAGCACATCACGCACTTGCTCTGTAAATGCAAGAGGCCTGAAGGGTGAAAGCATTGACCTGTCAGCAACTCTGGATTGGGACAGGACTGAAAGATGGAAGCTACACCCGATTATTTGGCATTATGCTGCTTTGAAGTGTTAATTACAAAATGTCTATATTAAAGTACATTGCAGTTGGAAAAGCAGAGGATTTGCTAGCTGAGCCGATGTTAGCTGGTTTTGATACCTTTTAAATGACAAATTGAAACTGGGTGGGTCTAAAAATGTGTGGGGTTTTAGAAGTGAGTATATCTACTGACCGCAGCGGATTGCAGACTATTGCAGAAGCATTGACTTTAGGCAAAGTTAAAGATGACTCTACCTTTGTGAACAATGGATTTTTTGATATTCAGTGCTTCTTAATCTATGACTACTTAGAGTAGGATATTTAGGAGTTACATACCAGACTGTCCTGTCTGTCATCTGAAATGATGGAATGGTAAAGGCCTGTAACAAACAGGAGATAAACACCTTTTCAAAACTTGAATGAACACTTTCAGTACATTAAAGCTGCACTGTGCTGAACCAGAGTCCACTTAGTAGGTTTTGGCTCAGGATGGTGTTTGATATTGTGTCTCTAAGAGGAATATGGTCTTAACCCAATTGTATCCTGTCCATTTCTAGCTAATTCCATCTTTTTCGTCCTTCTGACATCACAGCTACCAGACACAGAAACTTGCTTAGTGATGGTGATGGTGAAATTAAATCACATTAAATCATGAGTTATCCAATTTATTTTGTGTTTATTTTATGTTCTAAAGTACAAAAATTAAGATGCAACATAAAATTCTTCATTATTTAGCTACTTAATTAGTAGTGTGGTTTATCAAAATAACAACAGAGCATTTCCTAGCCAATCAGATTGTGTCATCAGAACTAACTGCTGAATAAAGCCCAATAACAATTACACACACACACACACACACACACACACACACACACACACACACACACAAATGATCTTTTGAGAGGGAAGAACGGTGATTGTGCTGACAGACCCCTATCATAAATCGACCCTCAGTTTGCTGTTCCCAACGAAACATCCGGCCTTGTAAAAATTAACACTTCCGATGAGTCCTCAAACATGCCATTAATGCAGAAGAGTTTGAATGGCATGTTTGAGGACTCATCGAAAGTGTAACCTTACCAAGGCTGGATGTTTTCTTTCTGGATATCACAAGACTACAAAAAAACGGTTTCTGAACTTAAGGTTTTAGCTCTGAGCTATTAGTAATGGCAGCCATTAGCAGGTTCATGTTTCTTGTACCTGGTACCAGTTGGTATAAGCTTAATGCCTGAGTACAGCTTATGAGCTCCGCATAGAGTAAAAGTGCTGATCTTGAATTTTTCCCCTTTGACATATATATTTAACGCTAATCTAAGATAAGTTGAAGTTGGTTGATGCACTCCAACACTGCTTTTTAAGGGTTGATCATGCAGAAGGTTTAAGCACTGGAGCGAAAATAAATTGGGTCATGAGCTTTTGTCTTATTGCAGTCAAATATGTTCTCTCTCCACTAAGGGCAGATGTCATAGATTTGCGTTTAGCTGAATGGAATGCAATCCCACATATGAATGAGGTGTATTTGCAACTTAGTATATATCCAGCTTTTAACTATAAGGTTGAAACAAATCTGAAGGCATTTTAATCACTGCTCCACTGTGGCAGGAAGGATTAGGAGACATTCGGAGCTGCTAATTAAAGCCACGGTGACTGGCTGCTCCTATCATAGGAAGCCGGATTGAACCAGCTGTTGTCAGAGGTCCACACGTATACAACTTTATTTCAGCGCTTTTCTGCATGTTTGGTACAGACCATAGCCCGAATATTGGACTTTACTGAGTGCTTTGAAAAGACCTGAGCTTGACAATTATTTTTGTCATCTTTGTTGTTGGTATCATCAGCAGCAGCGGCATAATCAACATCATGTCATGCCTAGGCCGGGATATACAGACTTAAGTCAAAAGTTTTATCACAATGTGTTTCTTAAGCCTTTGAAAACCAGCCGAAGCCTACTCAAGATGGTATTATACTGAATCTTTTCTTTTTAAGTCTTGCACAATGGGTACCTCCTCCTTTCAGCTCCATTTTTCTAGGTGGAATGGCCCTTTTCCTGCCCCAGCACATTTACCACAACAATGATGAGACCTCCATTAGACTTTTAGTAGTATCTGTAAAGCTTAAAATAGAGTGGGTGGGCAAAATTGTAGGAGACACAGAAACGTCCCAGTGTGTATGTGTGTGGCCTTACTGCATCGTCTTTGTCCATATGTAACTGTGTGGGGTATGAGATTACCCCTGGCTGTATATGGTGGCTCTCTAACTGACCCCCTATAGGGCCAAGTTGAGGGGGGTCATTGTACTGTAATGTTTTGCAGTAGCTAAAGAAAGCATCCAATTATCATTGTAAAAGTCTCACAGGGAGTGGGTATGGTGGGGGATTGATGGGTTTCAGCTTTCTACCATGGGACAGTATTGTTTCATCTAGCCTCCATCCTTCCTAAGAAGGTTTCAGCGTTCAGCTGCCTGCAGAGATCAGAGGTCAACCCTGTGACTTGGATGTTCTTGCCAGGCTGTACACTTCACCACTTGCTCACTAAGTTTCTCGCTTTCTCTCTCTCTCTCTCTCTCTCTCTCTCTCTCTCTCTCTCTCTCTCTCTCTCTCTCTCTTTCTCTCTCTCTCTC